>PIJE02000327.1:303321-308321 GCA_002895965.2 Coryphaenoides rupestris
CCACATACGTGTATTATTTTCACATCTGAAACAGCGTTTGCTGCTGACTGCACCTTGTGTAGGTCACAGAGGATCTACACACTGCTTACACTGCATGGGTCTGGTCAGTGGATCCATGGTTAACAGGATTTGATCAATAAGGGTCACAACTATGGATGCCCATTTCCGCCACTTGAAATAATTTTTTTCACATACTATCTCATATCTCATAATTATGACTTAGTATCTCATAATTATGAGTTAATTATCTCATAATTATGACTTACTATCTCATAATTATGAGATAATATGTCATAATTATGAGATCAATGCATCCACTAATTGTGATTCCAAATGCCTTAAGCTTATCGTAGCCATCTATGTGCCAAACATAGTTTGGACCACGGCTATGGTCAACTCACCTCCGCAGTCCATTTCCTGACCTTGTACACGATATTGAGAATATTATACAATATTACTTTTCAACATCATTCTCAAGTAATACTCTCAATTCAGACAGTAAAGCAACGATTTCATCATTAGTAAAACCACGTTTGAAATATTCCTCAATGATTTCACAATCCATGATTGATTATGTTCATGTTCATGTTTCCATGCATGAATAGATCAATTCACAATTGTATTGTAGGCTCTATATCTTATAATTATGACTTAACTATCTCATAATTATGGCTTAGTATGCTAAATCATAATTATGCGATAGTACTAAGTCATAATTAGATAGTATGTGGGGAATTTTTTTTTTCAAGTGGCTGAAATGGGCTTTCATACACAACTGATACAATTTAAGATTAAATATAATCAATTGGAGATTTGTTACGGTTTTCATGTGATGAGTTGGGTGTCATGCGATGATATTTACCAGTGTAATGTATTTAACAGTGTATTTAACAGTGTATTTAACAGTGTATTTAACAGTGTAATGTATTTAACAGTGTATTTGACAGTATATTTAACAGTATAATGTATTTAACAGTGTATTTAACAGTGTATGCAGTCTGTCTTACAGCCCAGAGGAATCTCTGTTGGCTGCAGGCTCATTGGTTTGAAGAACAGACACCGTTGAAAATACTGTTGTTCACGAACCCTGCGAGAAAAATCTCATTTGCAATTTCTCATGAGGTCGGGATTTACACTATGCCTATACTGTGCCTATGCAAAGTGTGAGCACACACACACACACACACACACACACACTCATCTGCTCGCTCACTCACACACACACACACATATCAGACACACACAAACACACACACACACACACACACCTGATTTTATTGACCGGCCGGGGGGGGGAGAGAATGTGGCGAAGTGAAACGATTGGCTGTTGTGAAGCTTAAGCACAATGCTCCTGACCAATCATCAATCAATGTTGTCACACGCAGTACAAATCAATGTTGACACTTGGCACAATATACTAACTTTTCTATATGGTGCACAGACAATGGAATATTGATGATGAATTGAATGTTAGACACTCACACTGGGGCTGGTGTGCTTTTAACTCAGTTGTACTTCCCGTCCATTTACGGCACCAGGAGGTCTATTTTAGTCTTTCTCTCTCCGTCCATTTGCATGTGAATGGGAAGATCTCAGACCGTGTCTCACGTGCCGGGACTCCGCTGGCTCTGCTGAGCGGGAGAATTGAGGTCTTGCCGGATTATTAAATATTAATGATATATTTTCCTTTAGTGCTGTCATTTTCAATCCGCCTTTTCACATTTCGGTCTTTGTCTGCCTCGACATATTGGTCAGGCACACACACACACACACACACACACACACACTCCCTGATGTCACCAGTCACCAGGTCTCCAGGTGAGGCCATATAAGCCCGGGGTACAGCTGGTGTCTGTGTGTGTGTGTATGTATGTGTGCATGCATTTGTGTGTGTGTGTGTGTGTTTGTGTGTGTGTGTGTGGTTTGCTTTAGGCAATGAGTGAGAGAGAGAGAGAGAGTTCCTAGTGGATGGAAATGAGTGAGAGAGAGAGAGAGAGAGAGAGTTCCTGGTGGATGGCAGTGGAGAGAGAGAGGGTGTGTGTGTGTGTGTGTGTGTGTGGCACGTTGGGTGGAAAACGGACGGACAGGACGGCGGACACAGATATGGGCTGACGTCTCAGGCCCAGAGCCAGAAGGGTGGCATGCATACGAGTGTGGAGACCACTGCTGTCCTCGCTCTGCAGCAACACGTGTTGACTTCTACTGATGATCTGGAATGAAACAACAGACACTACAGTAACTAACCCTCGGCCAACAGAAGGGCCCACGGAAGACAGAGAGTGTTACGTCTTAGTAGGCGCTGCTCTGCAAGATGTTTCAATCAGATAACTTATTTATGGAACCTCCTCATCCACGACGCTACACTGCAGAGTCCCCCCCGCCCACCCTGCCCCCCAGCGCCCCCCCCCTCCCATCTCTCTCTCTCTCTCTCTCTCTCTCTCTCTCTCTCTCTCTCTCTCTCTCTCTCTCTCTCTCTCTCTCTCTCTCTCTCCTCTCTCTCTCTCTCTCTCTCTCTCTCTCTCTCTCTCTCTCTCTCTCTCTCTCTCTCTCTCTCTCTCTCTGCCTCCCCACCCAGCTCTGTCATTAGGCAACGCCCTTTGAAATATCTGCATCCCGACTCCCTTGTTCCACTCTCACTTTCATCATCCCCCCTTTCTTTTCAACCCCCCCCCCATCAAGTCATCGCCACCCACCCCCACTTGCTGTCTCTCTCTCTCTCTCTCTCTCTCGTTGTGTCTCTCTTGTGCTCTCTCGCTGTCTTTTGCTCGATCTCTCTCTCTCTCGCTGTCTTTTGCTCGCTCTCTCGCTCTCGCTCTCTCGCTCTCTCTCTCTCTCTCTTTCGCTCTCTCGCTCTCTCTCTGTCTTTGTCTCTCTGTTTCTCTCACCCAGAGCATTACAGTGTACAGTGGCAGTGGCCTACTGCATATTTCATGGTTGGTCTGAATGACATGATGGCTTATGTTAGATAATTGAAGGCCAGTAAATCAGTGTGTGTGTGTGTGTGTGTGTGTGTGTGTGTGTGTGTGTGTGTGTGTGTGTGTGTGTGTGTGTGTGTGTGTGTGTGTGTGTGTGTGTGTGTGTGTGTTTGTTTTATTCGTGTTTGCTATACTTATTGCTTATATAATCATATTAATATGGGCTGAATCATGTTATCGTTGACTCTCACTTGTTCACACACAACCATGAGAGGAGAGAGAGAAAGAAAGAGAGAACAGAGTACAGAGAGTATTTGTGTGTTAATTTGTCAAGTGAATTCCTGTCAGTTTATTTATAGAGCATACTTAAAATAAAGTGCTGCGCAGCTCAGGTCAATTAAAACTGCAATTACGATCACTATGTGTGTGTGTGTGTGTGTGTGTGTGCGCGTGTGCATTTGTGTGTTTATGTGTGTGTGTGTGTGTGTGTGTGTGTGTGTGTGTGTGTGTGTGTGTGTGTGTTGATTCATAATTTTTGGTCAGCGTTTTGTGAATAAGTTATTAGAGGATAAAAACAGTGGAAGGAGGGCTCTATTTCTGGACGAAAACAGTTCAAGCATGAAGAGTAAAGAAATCAGAAAAGTGTTTATGTGTTGCTGAGCGTGTGTGTGTGTGTGTGTGTGTGTTGGGGTGAGGAAGGGGCTGCAGCAGAGGATAAAAGGACAGAGGGTTTATAAAAGGGTCCTTCCCATAACCCTCCGTGAAGTGATTCCTCTGCACTTCCCGTAGCACCGTCCTCAGACTCATTTTAATGGGGCTTCTGCTCAGCCTGTCTATGCTTGTGTGTGTGTGTGTGTGTGTCTGTGTGTGTGTGTGTGTGTGAGTGTTTCACAGAAATATGTGAAAAGTTTTCATCTTCCTGTCACCCCGGGCTGACCTTGATCAAATCCCAGGGGCGTTAAATAAACATCAGTGTCAAAATGGGTGAAATCAGCCCATCGGCGGGGCGGACACAGGCGGCAACTCATATACTAGCTCCTGATGAAACCGAGTTGCTGTTGTGGGTCACAGAGAACAACAACTCCAGTAGACTGCAATGACGATGCATATTTAATGTCTCAAATTAATTGTGACTTGCTTTATCCATGTATATACGACTTTGCAGTTAACTGCACCCCTGGGAGAAGCTGAATCGGTTGCGATTGTATCGACGGGCCCTTATATGATCCTTAAATAGGAACCAAATGCCATTCATTGCCTCTCTTGTCCTTTGGTTCCTTGTCTACCTGACAGCCTATGAAAACGAAAGCTTTGACCCATCTGATTTCATGGTGCACGCAAGTGCCCCCTGTGGATGGAAGAGGAACTGCAGCTAATTTTCTCTCATTGTGCGGCCAGTAATGGAGCCTTTAAACAGAGAGACTTCATGTTGGCTTAATATGGTCATTTTACCATGTGTATTGCAAATCATTTCCACGATTACACATATCCCAGAGCTATTTTAGTTGATTATTTATTCCTAGAAACATGAAAAACAACCTTGGTGCTGTTCCAGGAACCATTAACGCATGTGTACTGTAGTGTGTAACTCACGTGGACCCACAGAGAACAGCTCCACGTCTCACACACACTCCCTTCTCTCAGACTTGGGATTTCCACAGCAGTCCGGCCGCACACGAACCGCCCGAGAAGACAGTTAGTTACTTAGAACGGCTCCGTATCGATCGCCATTTTCATTCCCCTCTGTAGAGCTACTGTATACGCTGCCGGTCTAATTAATGCCGGTAAAGACCCGCGTACATCATCTGAGATCCTGCTGCCACCGCCGCTCTTTAGTCGTTTCCCAACATGCGACGGGATGCAGGCTGGCGCGCTACCGGCCCGCCATGATGATTGATGATGATGATGATGATGGCCTGCAGTTGTTTAATAGCTGAGAGAAAGCAGGCGGCTTTTGATTACACACATGGCCATCATAAAGCTAGTGGACCCGCCGCATACCGACAGACACTTCTCTCGTGCTTGTCATAGCAAAAGGGAACGCAGACCTCCTTGGCCCCTCGCTCCCGCCCTCCATTGATAACG
>PIJE02000327.1:313321-418775 GCA_002895965.2 Coryphaenoides rupestris
GTCTTCGTTTGAAGGTAAGGGCTCACCTGGGTGCCCCCCCCCCCCACACACCCCACTCCACTATCTGGTCCAACTCTAACTGCCGCTTGTTGTCGCGTACGAAACAGGAGTCATCTGTTGACCGGAGCTCCTGAAGTAACCTTTACTTTACTAAGCAGTAAAGTCGTTGTTATGATGAAACTCACGGCTTCTTGCATCTACTTTGCGAGTTGCTATGCAGACATGTCAAGTACACCCAGAAGGGTTTTGGAGGGTTTTTTTTCCCCCGACGGAAACATTTTATTTGGACGTGCAGATATGTGTGTAGTATAGATTGTCAACGTCGTGATGTAAGTAAGAGAGTTTGGGTGTGGGGGACGCCTGTTCAGTGTTCTTGTCTGACAGTTAGAACGTCTCCGCGTGAGGGTTTACTTTAGGAGAAGCACGGGAGAGAGAGCCTTTGCGTTGTAGCGGGGCTCGCTCTCCTCACACGCTCTTCCCCGTTATTGGGGATTTTAGGCCAAAAGCCAGCGAGTCAGAGTGCCCTGTGGTCAGCGAGCCAAGGCAATTACAACACAACAACTCCATTAGCGCTTCTCATCGGTCATAAATTCAGCGAAAACATCAATAACGTGCTTTCATAATTCATCACTCCTCGCAGTATTTCCATTCACCAGTTCCTCCGAACGCAAGCTGTCTCCTCTTTGGTTCTCTCACACATTTTGTTCTTTTTCCTTCCCCCTGCCTGTCTACCGGTCATTCCCGGGCGCTCGCCGCCACCGTCCCTCCCCTGTTCTGTTGTTGTCAGATCATTCCGAGAGGCCGGGGCCTGCGCCCAGGTCTAGCATTACGCCACATCAATTATACATGCATTATCGAACAGGCCTTCTCTGAGGCCGCCTAAAAAACGGGAGGATGGAGTGCTCCTCTAAGACCCTGAAGGACACTGGCCATCCCTCAGTAGCCCCCAACACCCACCCCTCTACACACACACACACACACACACACACACACACACATACATACACACACACATACATACATACATGCATGCAAGCACATGCACACACACACACACACACACACACACACACACACACACACACACACACACGTGCACAAGCATGCGTCCATGCATACAGTACATGCACACAAACACACACACGCACACATTCACATACACAAGCGCACATTCTCACACACGTACACTCATGTACACTCACATGCACGTGCGCACACAGACACATACACACACACACACACACACACACACACACACACAGACACACACACACGTTTTATTGTATTGCCATGCAACCTGGCACAAGAATTTCCTTCGGGATCAATAAAGTTCTATCTTATCTTATCTTACATGCACACACTCTCTCTTTCTCTCTTATTCTCTTCAATGAATCCTGTTTGTTTCTATCACTGCATCAGCTCCCTGAGGGACCAATTAACCTCATGACATCTAGTGTTTGTTTACTGTATGATTGCTCAATATGTAGAGCACAGGTATGATCTTAAAGGCCCCTGACACTGTGTGTATGTAGCATATAGAAAATATATATGAAAATATCATTAACCTTTGACCCTTCTCCCTGTAGGTCAGGGGTCATGGAAAAACAGATCAATAGGCGTGTGGGATGGAAATCCATTTATGACATAACACGATTTATCCATAATAGCTGTAGCCCAGGAAGCAACAGTTAAACAGCAGCAGGTTGCTGATTCTGCTATTTGCTGATTCGCGTGCGTATGATCTATCTGCATGTGTATATAACGTGTGTGTGTGTGTGTGTACTTGCATGCATGTGAGTGTGTGTGTGTGGGTGGGTCTGTGTGTGTGTGTGTGTGTGTGTGTGTGTGTGTGTGTGTGTGTGTGTGTGTGGTGTGTGGGTGTGTGTGTGTGTGTGTGTGTGTGTGAGATATTAAAATGCACTGTGGGAATATCTGTTTTGAATTAACTGCGCTTGTCTCTGTTTGAGATCATTTTGATTTTAGACTGCCCCTGGCTCGTTTCTGACCAATCAGGACATCTCTTTCATGATTGGTTCGGGGAATCCATCTTTTGCCTGTCTTGTCTTGCCTGCCTACCTGCGTGTGTGTGTGTGTGTGTGTGTGTGTGTGTGTGTGTGTGTGTGTGTGTGTGTCTGCGTGGGTGCAAGCAAGCATGTGTGTACCTAAGCAGTTTTGTATCGTTCATGCCTTCATGAAACCCATTTCAGTGGCCTATAAAGTCACACTGACGCCCTTCGATTGTAGTTATTTCAATCGGTCTATGTTTACACACCAGCGCTATTTCTGGTGTGAACCCAACACGGTGTGTTGTATTTTGGGCCTGCATCGATACTTCCTGATGATGTGGCTAACCTTGTCCGTAGCGCCACGTGAGGTCTTTTCAGGTCTGACACCGATCAGGTTTTTACTCTGTATTTGTTTTCAGGCAGGAAAACGTGGTGTTGTGTGTCCTTCGTGGAGTTATCAGAAAAAAACCTATGGCACAACATTTTTGGCTTTTTTAAATACCTTTTTTTTGTATCTGTTCAGGACAAAATTGGACATGATAGTCAGCACCGGCTTTCCCATAACGCGCTGCGCGTGGGGCCCCCCCATTGCTAGGGGCCCCCGAGATCCGGTGGCGCACACACACACACACACACACACACACACACACACACACACACCCCGTTGGCTGCAACTCTTCTTCCCCCCGTTGGCTGAAACTCCCGGAGCCTGTTCTTCTCTTATTCCAGGAATGTTATTTCACCGCAGTTTTTTTTTATTATTATTTATTATTATGGTATTATATATAATTTGGTTGTCACTTTATATTTGTTCAATTCATTATTTTGCACTTTAATAATTGCATTACTTACTTATTGTTGTTCATTATTTTGCACTTGGGGCCCCAGCTTCATTCTGTGCTTGGGGCCCCCAAAAAGCTGGAGCCGGCACTGATGATAGTTATCGTACTCTTTTGTTATAGGCCTATGACTAATGTATAGGAGTGACAACCTATGTAATTCCTCGTAAAATTAATTTCCATAAATTTTCTTATCTATAAGATGGACACAACAAATATCTACCTAATAATGAAGAAAATGAACATTTTCTATTTGTAGCTATCGCTAAAGATTTCAGGTCATTTATTTGCTCCACTAGAGAGCAGCAAAGATCAGCCTGTTGCTGTAGTGAAAGACGTGCTTCCTTCCAGCGCGGTAATGGGCGTTTGACAAGTGTAACAGGTCCCCGTGGTCCTCCACCACACACACACACACACACACACACACACACACACACACACACACACACACACACACACACACACACACACACACACACACACACACACACACACACACACACACACACACACACACACACACACACACGTTTTTGCAGCTTGATCGTTTTCCACACGCTAAGTGGGTGGGGGACATTTAATATGTGTTACAGCCCCCTGGAGATGCAGGAGAACAATTTATAAAAGTGGATCACCGAGCTGACTGGGGAAAGAGGGATTCGGGACACCTGTTGACCCTTAACCACACCTTTTGACGCCTTAAAGGCAAATGGCGCCTCTGTGTTTCATATCCATCAAGAGACATCAGAGGTGGACTCGCTCTGCCCATTAACCATAATCACATTGTCTGTGTTATTAACCTATACACAATTTGGTTAATTATTGGAGTGTTATTGAGTTTATTTTAATGTGATCAGGGCCAATACAGGGATTTCCATGGGATACAAAGGCTAATCAGTACAAGGGCACATATGTCCAGAGGGAGGGTGGAGGGAGATGTGATAGTTGTTAGCTGTAGCTTATTCCGGGGGAAATGAGTGACTTAATCACATCAGAAGAAGGCTTGTGTTTGGATAAATGTCAGATAGAGCGCTGGTCGTACGCTTGCCGGCGGTTTCATTGTTTGGAAGGAGGTCGATTAACCGGCTGACAGATTGTCCCGAAAACTCCCTGGCGGGTTGTGAATAAATTCAGGCCAGATATTTGCCTCTTGGGAAGTGTTTGGTTTTTTTGATGTTGTTGTTTCTTCGCCTGAATTTTGAATCGATGGCGTTTGCTCTGAGACCATTCCAGAGTGATGTGCAACCTTGTTGAAGGTATTGGACCATTGGATAAAGCCTTGTCCATGGACGGACGTGATATACCTCATAAAGATATCCGGACTGACTGACTGGCAGAGGGGCTGACAGGCTGACTGACTGGGAGAGGCGACAGAGTGGCAGACAGAGAGAGGGACTGACTAACTCATTGACTAACTAACTGACTGACTAACAGTGAGACTGAGTGACTGACTGGCTGACTGCCTGATGGACTGACTGGCAGACTGGCTGGGGGGGACTGACGGACGGGGAGAGAGAGAGAGAGAGTGTGAGTGACTGGTTTGACGTGTAGAGGAGCTGAGGGGACGGCGTAACGACGGAGGAGGAAAAGCCCAGCGTGCGGTGGGAGACCGAGGGTCTTCAGACGGTGGGCATCGTTTGTCTGGTCATCATGTTCCTCAAACTGATGCACCTGCTGGGCCTCATCGACATCACAGAGCACGGTGAGAATAGCAGACCCCCCCGGCCCTGGAGGGGCTGGATGGGGCCGGAGGGGCTGGATGGGGCCGGAGGGGCTGGATGGGGCCGGAGGGGCTGGATGGGGCTGGAGGGGCCGGAGGGGCTGCAGGAACACGCTGGTCCTATCAGTGGTTATTAGGCAGAATGTTTTTGACATGGTGTGTTTTTGGCCAGCCATGGTATTTATGTCGATTACGATGTGCGAGCTGAAGCCTGTCACAAGGTGGGCACTGCAGCAGATGTGGAAAGAGATTGGAAGACATAAAGTGTGCTTGTGCTTACTACAGTGGTGGAGTGGATGCTGTCTTTTCATTATTTGGGGAACATTTGTTTGAGGCTTATAGCTTTTTAGACAAGAGATTCGAATGGTGCTGTGGAAGCGTGTGTTTCCTGTAGTGACATTTGCATTAATGCTAAGATATGAATGAATGAAGCAATGGATAAATGAATGAAAAGATGGAGATAATTTCACACTTCGTGTTCAGTAGTCATTTACTGGGAATTCTGTGACTATTGTGCTATTTCATATTGCATATGACGCTGTCGACTAAAGACAAAAATATGTATAAAAGTGTTACGTTACATGTTTGGTCTGAAATGTTGGTGTTAGGATTAAGGCACTTGAAAATATGAATAGTATTGTACATTTACAGTGCATAAGTCTTGACTGGTGTGTTCTCTTTGTGTGTGTCTGCATTCATGGTTATAGTTATAGTTATAGTTATAGTTATAAGTTATAGAACAATTAGGTCAAACATTTATTTAAATGTTTAACTAATACGAATGGAGATACAAACATACGGATACGTAGCTGAGCAACTGCATGTAGTCAAGTTCTGATCAAATGCCAAAAGAGAAATGTGAATAAACGTAGTCCATCTCAACATCAACAAAAGTGAAACAAGAGTGGATGAGCACCGTCTCTGAGGGAGGTGTTCTCTTGTATGACCCTTGGAGACCCCCCCCCCCCGTGTGCTGGCTCGGTTCCTCGCTGGTTAAAATGAAGAAAAAAAAGGTTCATTGCTGGTTGTACTTTGTTTCATAATGACTCAGCAGGGTGTTTTCCTGAGAATATTCTAACTTGACAACATTTTTCCATTTACTCCCCCCCTCCTCTCTCTCTCTCTCTCTCTCTCTCTCTCTCTCTCTCTCTCACGATCTGTCCCCTTTTTCTACCTCTCTCACTCTCTCTCTCTCTTCATATTTCCTTATCAATATTCCGTCTCCCTCTGTGTTCTCTGTCTGAAGATGGTGAGTATGGAAGCGATAGAAACATTAAAACAATGGTTTCTGGAAAACAAAACTCCCACCGCCCCTCCTTTATTCACTCAGTGCTTTCTTTAAGTGTGTGAACAGCTTTTAGACAATGCTGCAATTTATATCAACCTCTCATATAATGTACCAATCACTAAGAAAACAACATTTGATTGAGCTCTCTCACATTCCCAATGAAAAATTTGAGAAATGATTGACATTCGGCGACATTTACCACAACATTTAACATTTAGCATAAAGAAAGTACTTCTGTTCCCTTCTTCCTTTGTTCCCTGTGTGTTTGTTGCACCTCCTGTAGCTTTTCTGTTAATATCTGTGTTTCTCACACCTCCCTGTTCCTACTCCTTTAAACTAACCCCCCCCCCCCCCGAGATGTCTGCTCATCCCCTTCTCAACGTTGGCCTGCATCCATGCACTCTTGATCTCTCTCCTCTCCACTATCTCCTCCCTCTCTCCCTCTCTCTCTCCCTCTCTCCTTCTCTTTCTCCCTCCCTTCTCTCCCTCTCTTTCTCTCTCCCTCTCTCCCTCCCTCTCCTTTCTCGCCCTCCATCTCTCCTTCTCTCCCTCCCTCTCCTTCTCGCCCTCCATCTCTCCTTCTCTCCCTCTCCTCTCTCTCCCTCTCTCTTTCTCCCTCCCTCTCTCCCTCTTTTTCTCTCTCCCTCTCTTTCTCTCTCTCTCCTTCTCTCCCTCTCTCTCTCCCTCTACCTCTCCCTCCGATAGACAGTAGTGACAGTGACCTGGAGCTGTCCACGGTGAGACACCAGCCAGAGGGTCTGGACCAGCTGCAGGCCCAGACCAAGTTCACCAAGAAGGAACTCCAGTCTCTCTACAGGGGCTTCAAGAACGTACGTGGGGAGGTGGTCCCATAAGTGACAGCAATATCAAGTGATGGCAGCGAGATCCCAGGGTCTCTTGTGTGTCGTTTCTCCTCCCCCCCCTTCTTCTGTGCATGGCTCTGAGTCCACCACTCTCATGTGGTTCCGTCTCTTCCTCTCTCAATTTCAAATTAAATTCTCCCTCTCTCTCCCTCTTTTTCTCTCTCTCTCCCTCTCTTTCTACCTCTCTCTCTCTCTCATTGTCTCTCTCTCTCTCTCTCTCTCTCTCTCTTTTGTTATCTCTGGCAGGAGTGTCCCAGTGGATTGGTCGATGAGGAAACTTTCAAGTCCATCTATTCTCAATTTTTTCCCCAAGGAGGTTAGAAAATCTTCTCTCTTGGTCTCTCTCTCTCTCTCTTTTTATCTTTCCCTCTCTTTCTCTCTCTGACCTCATCTCATTCTTTATTATATGACTATATATATATATATATAATATTGAATATATCAATTATAATCAACATTAAAACGACGCACCACTGTGGGCTTGACTTGTGTCGTTTATTCCCCTCTCCTGTCCCTTGTCTCAACTGTGAATCAGACGCCACCACCTACGCTCACTTCCTGTTCAATGCCTTCGACAAAGACAGGAACGGCTCCATCCGCTTCGAGGACTTTGTCATCGGCCTGTCCGTGTTGCTCAGGGGCTCGGTGACGGAGAAGCTCAACTGGGCGTTCAACCTCTACGACATCAACAAGGACGGCTATATCACCAAAGAGGTACACCGTGCTTGGCCAGAGTGTGTGAGGAGGCTGGTGTGTGAGAACGAGTATTGGCCTTATGAGCCACTAATAAAAGATAGGGTTGTAGCAGTTCTCCTACCACAAATCAGTGGTTTAGTTTGGGGCTCCTACAAGGACACAGGCAGTAGTAGTGTTGAAAGTCCGGTTTATTGTAAAAATACAGTCCTAGTAGAATAAAAATATAGGTGAAATATAAAAATATATAGGCAAGATAAGGTATTCAGTCCGTGAAAACAATTTGGCATAATTGAAGTGTAATACAACTGTAATAATAATAATGGTAAGCGGACGTATTGCACATTATCTAAAGAATATTAAGAATATTGCACATAATGTTGAAAGGTAATGTTGAGAGGTATTGCACATGACATTAAGAATATTGCACACGATGATGAGAGGAGATGAGAGGTATTATTGCAGGTCATATTTAGAGATAACATGATATTAATAATAATAATAATATAGCACATGGTATTGAGAGTATTGCACATGATGTTGGGCAGTAATATTAATATTGCATGTAATACTGGGAAAAATGCACATGATGTTGAATGGTAATATTGCACATGATATTGCTCAGTGTTCATTGTCTTATATTTCAACTGTCCTTCCCGCAGAGGGGGGAGGAGTTATTGAGTTTGATGGCCACAGGCAGAAAGGACCTCCTGTGGCGTTCTGTGGTGTACCTCGGTAATCTCAGTCTACGGCTGAAGGTGCTCTGGTATGACTCCAGTGTGGCGTGCAGGGGATGGGAGGCATTGTCCATGAGTAGTTCCATAGAGATGATGAGTTGCAGGTGATTTAGTCCACACCACTCCACGAAACCGTCCACCACACTCCTGTACTCGGACTCCTGCCCCTGTCTGATACAGCCCACAATGGCAGAGTCATCCGAAAACTTCTGCAGGTGGCAGGACTGTGAGCTGTATCTGAAGTCTGAGGTGTAGAGTGTGAACAGGAAGGGAGACAGGACCGTCCCCTGAGGTGCTCCCGTGTTGCTCACTATTGTGTCCGACATGTTGCTCTGCAGCCTCACACACTGACCTGTGAGGTCGGCCTGAGACTTTAGATTTATATCTGAAGTTTAATGGCAAATCTAGGTGAAGGGGACTGTGGCAGTGTAGCCTCTGTCACACATTACCTCAGTGGCTTTGCTGGGCTCCTCCGCCCATTGTATTTTCTGGTTTCCGGCCCAGGCCTCTGTGCCTTCTCCCCCCATATGTTCTGCGATAACATAGTAGGACCGAGATGTAACAAGCATGTCCAGTCAAATGTATTTACATGTCAGAGTTGAAGTCCCCAGCATATCTTGGCGTGCTCCTGTTGACTGGACAAACGTGTCGCATTGGTTTAGTGTTAGTTCATGTTATAATGATGCTGTGGATGTTGTTGTTGTTGTTGTTGTTTTTGGGCATGCTCTCATTCATTAGGAGATGCTGGCGATAATGAAGTCCATATATGACATGATGGGCAGGTACACCTACCCCTCTGTGCGGGACGAGGCTCCTTCCGAACACGGTTGACAAGTTCTTCCAGGTTCTGTTGCACCTTCACACTTCGTGGGCAATTCATTTAGATGCACATAAATTAGCATCTAAATACCAATGCTCTTAAGATGTCTCATAGGGGGCTTTTCCACCAAGGCGTTTTCAGGGCCGGTTCGGAGCCAGAGCCAAACGAACCAGTTCTTCCTGTTTCCACAGACAAAAGAAACTGGCTCCCGGCCAGAAAAACTGGTTCGTTCTTGGCTCCAACTCTTTGGGGGGCCGGGATTAGCCAAATCCGCCAAAACTTTCTGAGCTCCATTTCACAATAAATAAACCGACAATGGAAGGACTACTCATTACAAACCGCACCCGATACCACCTTAACACCAATTAAACAGCAGCCACCCCCCCCCATCCAGAACGGCCGAATTAACAGCAGCACCCCCCCCCCCCCCATCAGAACGGCGTCATTAACAGCGACCACCCGCATACAGAACCCGCGAATTAACAGCCGCAACCCCCCCCCCCCACCATTCAGAACGCGAATTAACCAGCGCACCCCCCCCCCCATCAGGACGGCGACATTAACAGCGCACCACCCCCCCCCATCACAGAAACCGCGAATTAACAGCGCACCCCCCCCCCCACCACATCCAGCAGAACGGCGAGCATTAACAGCGCACCCCCCCATTCGAGAACGCGTGAATTACAGCGCACCCCCCACCCCCCCCCCATCAGTAACCGCGAATTTAACAGACGCACCGCCCCCCCATACAGAACCGCGAAATTAACAGCGCACCCCCCATCGAGAAACGCGAGATTAACAGAGCCCCCCCATCAGAACCGCGAATTAACGGAGCAGCATTGTTTTTCTAAATACACATTTTGTTAACATGTCTGCTTCAGTATACTTAAAGAACAGAGAAACAAATAAGATTCAGTTTTTATTTGAGTTATGACAGAACAGGTAGTAACAAAATATACAATTACAAAAACAAGATCACTCGTATCGCGATGAAGAACCAGCTCTCGGTTAACTTTGGTGGAAAAGCCCCCTAGTCACCTCTCATTCCTCTAATGTTTTTTATTGCCCTGGCTGAAAGAAAAAAAAGGATTGTCAGGCTTTCAATTCCAACATTCTGATCACACTGGTTGAGATCACACTGGTTGCCAATATGGCTCCCAATCACACTGTTGTGTCAGGAGTGCAAGACATGGATGGACACAACGGTTATAATTCCTGCTACTCATCATATTCTCTGAAAACCACCCCAATGTAAAGTTCTCCAAAATATTAATTCAACGGGTGAAGGAATCCTCAATTGTGACGCATCTTTTTTCATTGTTTGCAGAAGATGGACAGAAACAGAGATGGTGTGGTGACCATTGAAGAGTTTATTGAGACCTGTCAGAAGGTAAGCTATCCACAAGTAAGCAAGTATGTTTGTAGTGCACAAACCACGGGAAGCTATTTTAAAACTGCTTGAATAGACTACTTCAATTAGTGTTTTCAAGATTGTTCTGCTGAAGAGGAACCGTAGGCCTACCACACAAATAACACGTATTTCATTTACCTGCATTAATATCTACATATTTTAAATTCCTTATTATTTACTTATTATCATCTTCTTATTTTTGTTCATCGTTTTAACATTTCTTTCATCTTATCATATCCACTTTTCACTGGAATATTGGCAATAATAATGTGCTAACAATGAACACATTAATGACGATATGAAAAGAAACATAGGTGTTGTTGTTGTTGGGTCATCTGCTGCAGTAAAACATTTGGTGTGTACATTTAACGATTTGGATTTCAGGACGAGAACATCATGAACTCCATGCAGCTCTTTGAGAACGTCATCTAGAAGCCAGGAGGCGGCTCCCTTCGACGAAACCCCGGCCCCCCGTCCCGCCCCGTCGACGGACACGCATCACGCCCACACCACACCTTCTGATCTCAAACAGAACCCCTCCCCCACCCCCACCCACCTTCCTCCCTCCTTCCCCCCCCCTCCTCCCCTGTGCATAGACCTGAGATATTAGAGACACGTGGGTGGGGGGGATGTACACTCATACGATTGGACACTGGAGGGTCTCTCTCACTGCCCTTCTGGAGCTTTATCCTGCCACTGAACCCTCCGGGACCCGGGGACACAAGGAGGACCTTAACACAGCGACAAGAGCATCTCGTGGGTCAGGTTCCTCTCCTCCCTGGAGTAGACTCTGAGTAACTAGCCCTGCTATCGCAATAGTGCTATCTATTTTTACCTGGCTCTTTAAAACACACACACACACACACACACACACACACACACACACACACACACACACACACACACACACACACACACACACCTCGGTAATCTCAGTCTACGGCTGAAGGTGCTCTGGTATGACTCCAGTGTGGCGTGCAGGGGATGGGAGGCATTGTCCATGAGTAGTTCCATAGAGATGATGAGTTGCAGGTGATTTAGTCCACACCACTCCACGAAACCGTCCACCACACTCCTGTACTCGGACTCCTGCCCCTGTCTGATACAGCCCACAATGGCAGAGTCATCCGAAAACTTCTGCAGGTGGCAGGACTGTGAGCTGTATCTGAAGTCTGAGGTGTAGAGTGTGAACAGGAAGGGAGACAGGACCGTCCCCTGAGGTGCTCCCGTGTTGCTCACTATTGTGTCCGACATGTTGCTCTGCAGCCTCACACACTGACCTGTGAGGTCGGCCTGAGACTTTAGATTTATATCTGAAGTTTAATGGCAAATCTAGGTGAAGGGGACTGTGGCAGTGTAGCCTCTGTCACACATTACCTCAGTGGCTTTGCTGGGCTCCTCCGCCCATTGTATTTTCTGGTTTCCGGCCCAGGCCTCTGTGCCTTCTCCCCCCATATGTTCTGCGATAACATAGTAGGACCGAGATGTAACAAGCATGTCCAGTCAAATGTATTTACATGTCAGAGTTGAAGTCCCAGCATATCTTGGCGTGCTCCTGTTGACTGGACAAACGTGTCGCATTGGTTTAGTGTTAGTTCATGTTATAATGATGCTGTGGATGTTGTTGTTGTTGTTGTTGTTTTGGGCATGCTCTCATTCATTAGGAGATGCTGGCGATAATGAAGTCCATATATGACATGATGGGCAGGTACACCTACCCCTCTGTGCGGGACGAGGCTCCTTCCGAACACGTTGACAAGTTCTTCCAGGTTCTGTGCACCTTCACACTTCTTGGGCAATTCATTTAGATGCACATAAATTAGCATCTAAATACAATGCTCTTAAGATGTCTCATAGGGGGCTTTTCCACCAAGGCGTTTTCAGGGCCGGTTCGGAGCCAGAGCCAAACGAACCAGTTCTTCCTGTTTCCACAGACAAAGAACTGGCTCCCGGCCAGAAAAACTGGTTCGTTCTTGGCTCCAACTCTTTGGGGGGCCGGGATTAGCAAATCCGCCAAAAACTTTCTGAGCTCCATTTCACAACAAACCCCGACAATGGAAGTGACTACTCCGATACAACCGCACCGATACCACTTTAACACCAATTAACAGCGCACCCCCCCCATCAGAACGGCGAATTAACAGCGCACCCCCCCCCCCATCAGAACGGCGAATTAACAGCGCACCCCCCATCAGAACGGCGAATTAACAGCGCACCCCCCCCCCCATCAGAACCGCGAATTAACAGCGCACCCCCCCCATCAGAACGGCGAATTAACAGCGCACCCCCCCATCAGAACCGCGAATTAACAGCGCACCCCCCCCATCAGAACGGCGAATTAACAGCGCACCCCCCCCATCAGAACGGTGAATTAACAGCGCACCCCCCCCATCAGAACCGCGAATTAACAGCGCACCCCCCCCATCAGAACCGCGAATTAACAGCGCACCCCCCCATCAGAACCGCGAATTAACAGAGCCAGCAGCATTGTTTTTCTAAATAAACATTTTGTTAACATGTCTGCTTCAGTATACTTAAAGAACAGAGAAACAAATAAGATTCAGTTTTTATTTGAGTTATGACAGAACAGGTAGTAACAAAATATACAATTACAAAAACAAGATCACTCGTATCGCGATGTAGTCCGCCATTGTTCTTGTTGTGCTCGCGTTGCTGGGAAGGCGGAGACTTATACAGACGTACAGTGACGTAATGACGTGGGGGCGGGTTGGCTCTCGAGGCTCTCTAGCCGGTGGAAAAGCAAACCGGTTCTTAAGTTGAACCAGATCACTCGTATCGCGATGAAGAACCAGCTCTCGGTTAACTTTGGTGGAAAAGCCCCCTAGTCACCTCTCATTCCTCTAATGTTTTTTATTGCCCTGGCTGAAAGAAAAAAAAGGATTGTCAGGCTTTCAATTCCAACATTCTGATCACACTGGTTGAGATCACACTGGTTGCCAATATGGCTCCCAATCACACTGTTGTGTCAGGAGTGCAAGACATGGATGGACACAACGGTTATAATTCCTGCTACTCATCATATTCTCTGAAAACCACCCCAATGTAAAGTTCTCCAAAATATTAATTCAACGGGTGAAGGAATCCTCAATTGTGACGCATCTTTTTTCATTGTTTGCAGAAGATGGAATTTTCTGGTTTCCGGCCCAGGCCTCTGTGCCTTCTCCCCCCATATGTTCTGCGATAACATAGTAGGACCGAGATGTAACAAGCATGTCCAGTCAAATGTATTTACATGTCAGAGTTGAAGTCCCAGCATATCTTGGCGTGCTCCTGTTGACTGGACAAACGTGTCGCATTGGTTTAGTGTTAGTTCATGTTATAATGATGCTGTGGATGTTGTTGTTGTTGTTGTTGTTTTGGGCATGCTCTCATTCATTAGGAGATGCTGGCGATAATGAAGTCCATATATGACATGATGGGCAGGTACACCTACCCCTCTGTGCGGGACGAGGCTCCTTCCGAACACGTTGACAAGTTCTTCCAGGTTCTGTGCACCTTCACACTTCTTGGGCAATTCATTTAGATGCACATAAATTAGCATCTAAATACAATGCTCCTTAAGATGTCCTTGGGGGCTTTTCCACCAAGGCGTTTTCAGGGCCGGTTCGGAGCCAGAGCCTAAAACGAACCAGTTCTTCCTGTTTCCACAGACAAAGAACTGGGCTCCCGGCCAGAGAAAACTGTTCGTTCTTGGCTCCAACTCTTTGGGGGGCCGGATTAGCAAATCCGGCACAAAACTTTCTGAGCTCCATTTCACAACAAACCCCGACAATGGAAGTGACTACTCCGATACAACCGCACCGATACCACTTTAACACCAATTAACAGCGCACCCCCCCCATCAGAACGGCGTAATTAACAGCGCACCCCCCCCCCCATAGCAGAACGGTGAATTAACAGCGCACCCCCCCCATCAGAACGGCCGGATATTTAACAGCGCAACCCCCCCGCCCCGCATCAGAACGCGAACATTAACAGCGCACCCCCCCCATCAGAACGGGCGAATTAACAGCGCACCCCCCCCATCAGAACGCGCGAATTAACAGCGCACCCCCCCCATCAGAACGGCGAATTAACAGCGCACCCCCCCCCATCAGAACGGTGAATTAACAGCGCACCCCCCCCATCAGAACCGCGAATTAACAGCGCACCCCCCCCCCCCCCATTCAGAACCGCGAATTAACAGCGCACCCCCGCATCCAAGAACCGCGAATTAACAACAGAGCGCCCCCCCCCCATCAGAACCGCGAATAACGGAGAGCAGCATTGTTTTTCTAAATACACAATTTTGTTAAACATGTCTGCTTCAGTATACTTAAAGAACAGAGAAACAAATAAGATTCAGTTTTTATTTGAGTTATGACAGAACAGGTAGTTAACAAAATATACAATTACAAAAACAAGATCACTCGTATCGCGATGGAAGAACCCAGCTCTCGGTTAACTTTGGTGGGAAAAGCCCCCTAGTCACCTCTCATTCCTCTAATGTTTTTTATTGCCCTGGCTGAAAGAAAAAAAAGGATTGTCAGGCTTTCAATTCCAACATTCTGATCACACTGGTTGAGATCACACTGGTTGCCAATATGGCTCCCAATCACACTGTTGTGTCAGGAGTGCAAGACATGGATGGACACAACGGTTATAATTCCTGCTACTCATCATATTCTCTGAAAACCACCCCAATGTAAAGTTCTCCAAAATATTAATTCAACGGGTGAAGGAATCCTCAATTGTGACGCATCTTTTTTCATTGTTTGCAGAAGATGGACAGAAACAGAGATGGTGTGGTGACCATTGAAGAGTTTATTGAGACCTGTCAGAAGGTAAGCTATCCACAAGTAAGCAAGTATGTTTGTAGTGCACAAACCACGGGAAGCTATTTTAAACTGCTTGATAACTACTTCAATTAGTGTTTTCAAGATTGTTCTGCTGAAGAGGAACCGTAGGCCTACCACACAAATAACACGTATTTCATTTACCTGCATTAATATCTACATATTTTAAATTCCTTATTATTTACTTATTATCATCTTCTTATTTTTGTTCATCGTTTTAACATTTCTTTCATCTTATCATATCCACTTTTCACTGGAATATTGGCAATAATAATGTGCTAACAATGAACACATTAATGACGATATGAAAAGAAACATAGGTGTTGTTGTTGTTGGGTCATCTGCTGCAGTAAAACATTTGGTGTGTACATTTAACGATTTGGATTTCAGGACGAGAACATCATGAACTCCATGCAGCTCTTTGAGAACGTCATCTAGAAGCCAGGAGGCGGCTCCCTTCGACGAAACCCCGGCCCCCGTCCCGCCCCGTCGACGACACGCATCCGCCCACACACACCTTCTGATCTCAACAGAACCCCTCCCCCACCCCCCACCCACCTTCCTCCCCTCTTCCCCCTCCCTCCTCCCTGTGCAAGACCTAGATATATAGAGACACGTGGGTGGGGGGGATGTACACTCATACGATTGGACACTGGAGGGTCTCTCTCACTGCCCTTCTGGAGCTTTATCCTGCCACTGAACCCTCCGGGACCCGGGGACACAAGGAGGACCTTAACACAGCGACAAGAGCATCTCGTGGGTCAGGTTCCTCTCCTCCCTGGAGTAGACTCTGAGTAACTAGCCCTGCTATCGCAATAGTGCTATCTATTTTTACCTGGCTCTTTAAAACACACACACACACACACACACACACACACACACACACACCACACACACACACACACACACACACACACACACACACACACACACACACACACACACACACACCTTCACAGTGATACTTGGGCCCACAAGCAGACACATATCCCTCTCCCAACACACACACATGCACACACACAAGCACTACCACCACCACCACACCAAAAAGGCACTAGCAGTATGCACACACCTATTTTTAGGCAGTGAATAAACGTCTCACGGTACATTGTCAGTGTTATAATCAGTGGGACACAACAAAAGATTAAACACAAATGAACTTGAAGCATGTTTGTCATACGTGATGTGAATTAGCTTGCACAAACATTTGATTATAATGTACTATATGCAACTCCACACAAAAAAAACAGCGCACTGCAGACACCTGCAGCTGGTCAACCGCTGACGGGAAGCAGTGTGTATGTATATATGTATAGGTAATATTATACATATCCTAGGTTGTGAACGTTGAACTGCACTAAAGTGTGGTCAAAAGAGGCTCAACTGAATTTGTTTCTTGCACTCTCATTCGCTGAACCTGTGTTTAGGCATCAGTGGGGTTATTTTTCAGTATGGGTTTGATCAATCCCTTTTAATTGGTTCTGAAGTGGTATGTTTTTTTAAATTAATATATTTTTGAAGACTCATGGAGAGAACGAAGGTAGGTGCTCTCAAAATGATGCTGACACATTGATTCTACAGTACAGTAGAGCTAAGAAGTGACGACAGTTAGCTAGCAGTGTTTATGAACTGACTTTAGGTATGACTTTGGTTTTGTTTTGGTGTTATCATAGAGCATGCTGGCTGTCAGTGCTGCAGTATTATGTACAGTAAAATACATTGTGATCCGGCACAATTAAAAATAAAGTCTAAAGACTTGTGGTTTCTTCTCCATTGTTGGGCCGATTTATATTGATTGATGTAAGTTGTTGTAAGTCAATGTCAACAACCTGGTTTGTTTTTTAATCATGCATAACAGTCATTATAGCAACAGTAGCCATGTAATGACGTCATAGCTTTTATAACAATGACTGAGGATTTAGGACAATTAAGTAACTGCGTTTCCTGCAAACAGCCCGTAGGGGGCAACGTGGCTAAATTGGAAACGACTTGAAATCGAAGATTCATCAATAATATTTCAGTATTACGTCAATAACCCAGGGAAGTGAGGTTGATATACGGGCAAAAAATTAAAATTATCTGTCGTGTGTTGCATGCGACTAAATAATGTAATCAATTATTTATTTTTAGAGCTACTGTCGGCCTCCATCAGGCTTCACACTGACAACAATACAACGTTGCGTCACTAGCGCGCCGCTCTGATTGGTGGACACCAGGTTCCGGGAAGGAGACGTCAGAGGATTGTGAAGTGAGCATGCGCGGTAAGGCTCGAGTCAACCCCCGTGTCTGTATGAAAGGCGGCGAGCGGTGCGCCTTTAGCGTCAACGAGGAACGCCATTTGTTACAAGAGGACTGTTTGCGTTGCGCCGCGGGGTTAGAGGTGTCGGAGAGTGCCGGCCGTCGTCGTGTTCGCCTGATAGTCTCTGTTGGAGTTGCCGTCCCACCGCCCTACAGACGACACAACACAACACAACAGAGAAGCCTCGCCGTCCACACACACACACACACACACACACACACACACACACCAGGGTGACATCGACCTACCGTCGGCGGCCGTCCACTGTTATCCACACAGGTGAGTTTGGACCCGTGGTTCATTTATTGCACTTTAATTAACCGTATGGCAGAGTGACGAGGTGTACCTGTTCACATCCCGCCACGGGGGTCACATGCGCTAAAACCAGACGTGTAGTGAATAACGTGACCGTGTTGTGGATGATAGTTTAAGAAGGCCTTGACGAGCTTACCTTGGATGTAGTTGGTTTTGTTTTGGGTTTGGTTTTGTCCCCCCCCCCCCTTTTGTCTGCGTCTTATCTGAACGACGTGTTCCGTGGCGGTGGAAGGGGCCACTGCACCTGTGTCTCTGATAACCGCTGGTCGTCATAGCGTCACCAGATGTGGGGCACGTGGTGGCGTCCACTCCATCACACGATAGGATGACACTATTACCATAGCGACGGTCCTTTCTGGGGTTGATAACGCACATCTTATCTTTATACAAGCAGAAGTCAAACCTCATAGTCGGACTCGTAAGTAAGACACTCGTCTGTTCACTTTCCCGGAACAAGTAAGAGATTCAATCTGTGCCAGTTACCGAACAGGAATGGACTGTCATTGTGTGTGTGTGTGTGTGTGTGGTGTGTGTGTGTGCGCTACCTGCCACATGAGGCGGATATCCAATAACTCACCTTCTCCTTCACAGATAGCCAGGGCTTAGTGCTGGTGCTTTGTGTCCCG
This sequence comes from Coryphaenoides rupestris, assembly GCA_002895965.2. NCBI lineage: Eukaryota > Metazoa > Chordata > Actinopteri > Gadiformes > Macrouridae > Coryphaenoides > Coryphaenoides rupestris. The sequence goes on from PIJE02000327.1 coordinate 331,795, forward strand.
GTACATGAGCGGGTATCTTGTGTTTGGACCGGGTATTGTGGTCCTGCGGTAACAGTATCGGTACCTCTCGGTGTCGGAGCTGAGGAATGTGCTCAGACGGAACCCGGGCCAACACGGGTTCCGAGGGGCCGAGGCTCCGCGCAGCCACACTGAACTGGGTCACACTAGTGGATGATGTTTGATCGAATTCGAGCATGACGATTACACTGTGTGTGTGTGTGTGTGTGTGTGTGTGTGTGTGTGTGTGTGTGAGTGAGTGATACTGATGCACCCTTGGTTCCTATGTAGAAATAGTATTGCCTGTCCAAGTCATATTAACATAACAGAAGTGATCATACATACTGTAGAAACTTGCTCGTCAAACAAAAGTAGATAAAATTGCAATGGTTTAGGCGTTAGTGGGTTGTTGAGTCCCCTGGTGTGCATGATGCATAATAACCACATATGGTTGTCATCACTGTGTTTAACAAATCAAAGCCTATTTGTTTTTAATTCGTGATGCACCAATGAACAGCCACAGATCATCATCGGCAGATATACAGATCATCTGTATATCTGCCGATGATGATCTGCCAATGATGATCGGCTGATCACATCTGTAACAGATGTGATCAGCCGATCAATTTAAAAATGTGCCAACTACAGGAGCCCATCACATAATTGGACATTATTGTGGACAAGACTAGCCCCTCATTGTGTTACGGCACTGAGACAATTAATGCTTGTCCTGCAGTTAATGTAATTCCTTTTTAAATTGCCCCGACCTAATAAAGGTAAGCATATCAGCCTGTTTCATTAATCTCGGTTATAAGATGCAATAACCAGCCTGCATCTTGCTGCAGAACCGGACTCACTCTTCCTGTGGTGTGTTTTAGTTTTTAGAAAGTAGTCCTACATGTGTTATTATTCACACTTCCCTATTTTGGTTGGAACTATTTAAGTATCTATCATCCCATTGGACCATGCTCCGCTAATTCCTTCTGCTCGATGTGAAACTCACATATAGAGTGAAAGATGAATGAAAGATGAGCAAGAGCGAGTTCAGAAATGATGGTGTCTCGAAACGACATAACCTGAAGCGAGTTACGTAGCCAAACGCCCACGACTGCAGCCATAGTACTTGCATGCCAACATAGTTCCTAATGTGAAGCAAAACAAGGCTTTCGATCAACTTAGACTTTATAACAGCACTGTAGCTGAACACTCCCACCCCTAATACAAACTACTTGATGTTTATGAGAAAAAGCCTAAGGCGTTGTGGCATTCTGCTGTAAACTTGCAACAAGGGCCTCTAATGTCAGTACTGCCGACAATGATTCTTTGTCACGCTCATGTGTTCTTAAGGTGAAGTGTTTGAGGCTATTCATGTTGGTGTGAAGGGTACTTCATTCCCGATCAAGTGGCAGGGTATTGTTGAACATTTGCATAGCCAGATAACCGCTTCGTCATTCAGGTGTAGCTTACCTGGTGAACGATTCCTCAACGACACTATTATCTATAATCTATGGTTCCAACACTTGTTAGACAATGGATGTTGTATTTGAATGCGGCGCGCAGCACTTGAGGCTAAAGAAGCTCTATCCTCCAGCATCTCCGTTCACATGGCTCAGAAGTAGGGATGGGTACCGAAACCCAGCACCACTATGGCACCGGTTCCCGTACGACCGGTACCTACCGTACCGAATCAAAACGCATATTTCGGTGCCTCATTTCTGCGCTTTCCAACCATATAGGGTATTACGTAAACCCAAAGGGGTTGCGTGGAAGAGTTGCGCAAAAGAGTTGTAGGAGGAGTGGCAGGAGGAGACAGAGGATTCAAGCTTGTTTACATCGTGTTTAGCGGTTCTGATCGTGTTTATCGGGTTCTGATCGTGTTTAGCGGGTTCTGATCGTGTTTAGTAGGGGTGGGAATCTCTTGGCACCTCACGATTCGATTCGATTCCGATTCAGAGGTCAACGATTCGATTCTAAACCGATTATCGATGCATCTCGATGCAACTCGATGCAACTATTTTTTTATGTACATTTCCATGCGTGATTTAAAAAGATATGTATATACTTTGCTACTCAGAGGCCACCAGGGGCGCACTATCAAGGAAGCGCAAGAGCGAGACAGACAGTTCGCGCCAGGTAACGAGAGCAAAACACGAGAGCGAGACAGATAGTAGGAGAGCGAGACAGTTTGCGCCAAGAAAGTGTTCATGCACACACCCTCATTATGGACCGACGAAGAGGACTTCGTGGTTTTAGTACGCAGGAGGAAGACGATGACACGGGGTAATGGCTGACTTTTGTGGTATAACGGGCTTGTTGTTTTGATACAGTAAGCAGCCGTGTTACTGCACCTTTACTGCCGTGTTACAGGCAAGCACTTTTAAAAACGAATTAAATTTAGCCATTTAACATTTTTGCCTCGTCAAGTGCTGTAAGCTTTGTTTTTTGTTATACTGCACTACTACTATGACTACAGGACGTGCGCTGGGAGCGCACCGTTGTATTATTTGTGTACTGCACGAATGCTGTTCGTCATGTCAAAGATGTGAAAGTTTGATTGAAAGATTTATTGTGTTTCCCAAATGTTAATAAATGGGACGCTTTGCGTTACCAAACAGTCATCTCTGTCCCGACAATCCCCTCCGTGGTAGCAGGAACCCTTATATACGGCAATTAAACATTAAAACACCTGCGGCTTATAGTCGGGTGTGGCTTATATATGGAACAATCTGTATTTTCCCTCAAATATAGCTGGTGCGGCTTATATTCAGATGCGTCTTATAGTCCGGAAATTACGGTATATAAACAACTCGCACATGTGTTTGGTGCGCATGCGTGTATAGCAGAGAACCGGCAGAAAGGAGAGTTTTCTGTAGCGCTCTGCAGCAAGCGAACAGAATGTTGCAGCAGGCAAACTAATTACATTTTTTAAATTCCGATTATTAACTTATCTGAATCGATTCGGAATCGTTCTGGAGAGAATCGCGATGCATCGAAGAATCGATTATTATTCCCACCCCTTAAGTGTTTAGCGGGTTTTGATCGAAGAATTGTTGATTGTGTGCACAGGTGGATGTAGAATATGCAGAGTAGTGTAGAGTAGTTTTCACTTGCTTTGTTTGCTGTTATTTATTATTAGTAGTAGTACTGTAACTTATTTATTGTTAAACTGTTATTTGTTGATTTAATATTTATTAGTAATGTTTAATAGTGTTTTGTATTTAATTGTAATTCTAATTTAAACAGTGTTACTTTAAGAGTTAATATATTGTTCAATGGTTTTGCCTTAGCAATAAAAAAAAAGACATTCTTTAACGTTATTGTTTGCTCTTTATTTTAAAGAAGGTATCGGTTCAGGCACCGTTTAGGAACCGGTACCATTTTAAAAGTATCGTTTTGGCACTGGTATCGGGAAAATCTAAATGATGCCCAACCCTACTCAGAAATGGCTTTTGCGGGCACACACAGTAGATGTATGCAGGCTTTCAGCATTCCTGCTGGGCCGGACGGATAATACCTGTGTCTCTAGGCAGCCCGGCTGTCTGGGGGGCGGTGTGCAAGACACTCTGTGTTTCATTTTGTACTTTACTGAGAACAAAGACGAAAGAAGAGTTTTATGTTTCTAACCTTTTACCGTCCATTCATGTCCTGTGGCTTGCATGCTGTGTGCGTGGAGGTAGGGCTGGGAGGGCTGTGTGTACAGTAGAGGGGCTCAATCATTTTAGTTCTTGGAAGGCTTGAACAAAGCCTGTGGCCTTTCACATGAACTCTTAGTTTCAAGTTTCAAGTATTTTATTGTCACTTCACAATTTACACGTGAGTATAAGCAGTGAGTGAAAAACTTTTTGTGCAAAACGCCCGACAACCGACAGTAATTATAAAGGAATACAAAATAGAATAAGAACTACAAAATAGAAATAACTGTGCATAGAAATAGAAATCTCTTACCCCAGAGACCTGGGAGGTGCTATGGTAACAATCGTTCAGCAACATATTGCCGCAGATGTCAGTTAGACGTCATTGTCTAGGTCAGACCTGGGCAAACTACGGCCCGCGGGCCACATACGGCCCGTTGCGTTGTTTAATCCGGCCCGTCGGGCATTTACATTAACAACAGTCCTATAATACATTTACATTTGTAGTATTCATTTCGCTGTTTTTTTCATCCTGCAATTGATTTCTTGATTGGTTCCACTACATCAGAGGACACTAATATGCAGACCGTTAATTCGGAGCAATACCGCTACCGTGAGACGCGCGACCGGCACCGAGTCAGCGACTCCCGGAGGGGGGGGGGTGTAGACGCGCGATGGGTGGCCGACGCGCGGGCCGGGCCACTAGCAAATGAGGATCACAGCGTCCAGCACCCCCCCCCCCGGGAGACGCGCGACAGGCACCAAGTCAATGTCTCACGGGGGGTTGCTAGACGCTGTGATCCTCATCTACTAATGGCCCGGCCCGTCTGTTGACTTAAAAAACCAAATGTGGCCCTTGAGCCAAAATAATTGCCCACCCCTGGTCTAGGTCGTCGGTCACCCACTGTGAACTGCATTCAGTCTTTAATTATCTTGTTGCGCAAGTTCAACCAGGACCCTGCCTGCTTCTCATCTCTACTGTAACAAACTAGCAGGTTAGCTTGACAACCAACACTCATTAATCGATTATTAACCGTTAACAAAATGTACTATTTAAAATGGACGAGTGTCTGTGACCCATTCAAAAAATCCCAATACAACAAATATTTTTTTGTCATTAGGGGTTTATTTTTTCATGTTCAAACGGCAGCATAAATAACAACAGAACATGAGGAAAACACACACTCTGAGTGCGCTGTGCAGCCTAGAACTGGCATAAGATCTTGTGTGTAGGAAAATATTTAACAACTTAAAATAAATAGCAAACTGATTAACACATTTAAACACATTTAAATTCAATGTGTGTTTCCACAAGTCTGGCAACTATTTGCTATTTATTTAAAGTTGTCAAATATTTTCCGACATGCAAGATCTTATGCCTGTTCTACAAGCTACATAATGATTGATTTAAACACAAAATAAAAATCAGACCATGCCTACCTCAGTCCCAACAGCTTGTCTACTTGTTTTTATTTAGATGTGGACATGCAGAACACCCGCTCAGATGGTACCGATGTCGCAGGAGCGCAAAGTGGCCGGCCTCGCGAAGTGTGTCTGATTAACTTTCCACCAGTCAAGAGGATTAGTATCCAATGAGGGGGGTTGCCCCTCATCAGCGCCGGTGCTACTGTGCTTCTCTCTTATCGCTTCATTTTGCGATTTTTGCCGACAGACCCAATCAAATAAGTGCAGCACGATGTCGAGTTGTTTGGCCTATAGACTATTTTTGTAATTTTTTCATTCCTTTTTTTTATGTATAGGCCCACATTATTTTAAAACTGTTTAACTGATGAGTATTAATCGGTCAAAATTCTTATTGATGGTTAACAGTTAAGCGATTAATTATGAACATCCCTAATGCACTTTAATCAAAACTAATTTGGGTGGCACAAATCGCTCATCGCCGCTTTAATTTGGTCTTTGTTCTCGGTGTCACCTCATCCACTCTGGGATTCCTGTTTTGTTTTCATGGGCCGTGTGGTGTTTAGGGTCCAGCGTGTGACGCGGAAACCCGCTATACACACTAGTGCGTAACGGTTTGCCAGAGGATCTGCTTTTAGAACGTCTGACTGTATAAGGACAGATGTACTGGAAATACTGGAACTGGAAATGGGCCTGTGTGTATTTTTACCACATGTGTCATCCTGATGATTATGATCTGAAGAACCGTAATATGGCTCAGAATGTGTTTTCTAGTGCTGGTGACGTCTGCCCCAACAATTTCCGTTTTAATTTCCTTGGAGCAATATCCTCAGCCGGTGGTTGCTCAAGGCATCCTTCCAGTGTGTCCAGCGTGCTGTCCCATCTGACCACCTGTACGGCAGTGCCTAGTTGTGTGCCGTGGGAGATCCCGCCATTTTTGTTTTCGTCTCCAGCACATGACCAGCTGTGGGGATTTCCGACGGAAGACGTGGCGCTGGATGGGCCTCACGCTGCCAAGGAGCCGTCCAAACAAACAGCCTCGTCAGTCACGATTGCTGTGTCCTTCTCTTTTAAATTCAGTTCAGTGCATTCAGTGCTGTAGCTCTGTTTTTAACTTGTTCCCTCTATGACTTGCATGCAACTCCCACTCATCTGTGGGATGAATGATATGGAGAAGAGAAAAAATCAGATTATTTTGACAGATCTTGCCATATGATTCACTATTAGTGGCAATGATCCTTTTTTGCATCATAATTTCATTTTTCTTTTTAATGGTAAAAATGCACATTTACACATTAAAACATTGGGATATTGCACTTGGCCATATTGCGATTTCGATAATATTTAATGTGGTTTGTAAGCATGGGCAAATGGGCTTGCCCAAGCACACTGCTGGGGGGACGAGCTGCACTGGGCCCTGTGTAGTCTCATACGTAGGGAAGGCTCAGCATGGCTCCAGTCCAAGGGTAAGGTCAAATAAATAAGATGAGCACAGCAAGAAAGTATATGGTTTCTCTCACTCCCATTATATTTATGCAAGATTCCTCTCATGCCAAAGATGTTCATATTGGGTTATGTAGCTAGTCTAGGTGCAACTGATCTGCATCTGACAAAGTGTGTAATATCTATCGATGGTGTGTGTGTGGTGTGTGTGTGTGTGGTGTGGTGTGTGTGTGTGTGAGAGACTAACATCCTCTAATGTAACTTGCAGCTACTGTCTGCAGAGAGGTGTTATTGTGAAGGTTTGTCGTGTTGCTGCAGTAGCCTATTTTTACTACTGAATCACAAAGCTAACAGATTTGGGGCACCCAACTACTCTTCTAATTGTACAAAGTATGGATATTTATTTCTGCATGGCTGACTGCAGTGGTTCGAGTAATGCAGCTGGGTAGACAGAACCTGTTGTAGCCTATTGATTATCACTGTGAAGGCTTCTGCTCTTATCTCCCTACCTATACCCTACTGAGTCTGTCAGGACCCACAGCAAACATGATCACGCGCACACAGCCTTCTTCTTCAAACCGTTCAGGAGTTGTCCATTTTGTGCAAACATGCAAAACCAAGTCCCCTAAGTAAGGGAGGAGGGAGTGTTTCAGCAGGGAGCACCCTCAAGTGAACCTGTCAATCAACATGTGTTAAGGTCTACATCAATGCGGACTCCACAGTGGTTTAATAAATAAGTGAGTGTTCACGCATGTAATATGATCTTGTGGTAACTGCTTTGGCGAAGGAACTGGCAGAAACACATTGAGTGGATGGCCATCGCCCGAGCCTACAGTACCTGGCTGTATTTCAGACTCTCTAGTGCCGTGGCGGCAGTATACGCTAGTAGCTCCACTTCTTTACCAACTGTTATTTTGGGCTCGTCTGTGGCCCACTGTACTCACTTGCATCATAATAAAATGGGTTTCATAATGGATAAATGTATGCCTCGTTTCTCGTTGTATGTATGAAAACATCTGGCAATAATATTCCACATTTTGGTAAAGCATGTGTTGAAGAAAAGAAACGGAGAGAAAAGAACAAACAGACAAATCCAGGCCATGAATGGAGAACAGGGCTTGTCTGAAGTGAGTCATTGAGTCGTTTTCCAAAGGGGATATAGAGTCATGTTTTTGGAAATTTCCTATCATTTATATTCATGTTTAGGGTCATTATTACAATATCCATGTTTATTTTCTTCTTGTTCTCCTTCTTCTCTGTGACATGTTTGATCTGTGTGCCTAATGTCTGTAATATTGGGATCATAGTGATATTAGGCTTGGATTGGTGTGTGCCAAATCATGTTATAACACTAATATTAACACAAGTATAAAAGTTGTCAGTTGTCTTCATAGTTGTCCTCCTCACAGAGCAGTGTATTATCAGCCACGTGTGGACTTCAGTAACACTTCTTTTAAAAAGGACTCCCATGGTCTGGCGTAGGGATGCACCGATCCAACTTTTTCAGTCCCGATACCGATACTGATACCTGGGCTTTGGGTATCGGCCGATACCGAGTACCGATCCGATACCGTTGTTAAATTAATAAACTGTTTGCCTCACTGTGTGGAAGAGAATGGGATCATTCTTTTGTGCAAGGCAACATCAGGCTTGACTTAAACATTACTTTCCTAACTTTGTAAAACAATAACAAATTAACAGATATAAATGTACTGAATTGTTATTTATTATTCAAATAATAAATAATCGTGCACCAGCAACTTGAACAAAACAGGAATCAAAATTCTTGGTAAACATTTAGTGCAAATAGGAATATTCCTAACATTTACATCCCGCCCTGATCAGCCAGCGGCGGCTTCGCGCGATTCATTTACAGTCTGGACGCGGAGGGGTGAACGTCTCGTGCTCTGACTGCAGCTGCGCGAGGACAGGACGGGCCGCCTGTGAGTGCTTTGGGGGGGAGGGGCCCGCGGCAGCACCCGCCCGCTGCTCGTTGACAAGAGTAAGAACGATACGAGCTTTCACGTCAAAGTCGCCAAAAGTCTCCAATAACAGCAGAAAAAGTCGCTAGTCTGTTTTTTTTGAAAAAGAGTCGCTAGAGGGTCGAATACTCGCTAAATATAGAGACGAAGTCGCTAAGTTGGCAACACTGCGCGCTGCGCGTGCTGCTGACGCATGACGTAGTACGCGTCGCACACATAGAATTGAAGTGAACAGATCGGTCCCATGGATCGGCCCCATTGTCTCCGATACCCGATCTAGCTATTTTAGTCATATCGGGGCCGATATCCGATATCAATATCGGATCGGTTGCATCCCTAGTCTGGCGTGGAGACGCACACAAGTGTATATACATGCGTACAGTCTGTCCAACTCTCCAAGCCCCGCCTCCTGCGGACTCTGGCACATAACGCCTGTGCACATCTTCTGTTGCCAAGGGTTGCCCTGGTTACGGAGCCGGGCGGCAACGTGTCGCTGTGGGCGGAGTTAAAGGCATCCTCGGGTTGGTGTTATTGATTCTGGTCGCTCTTTTATTTCGTCTCTCCTCCTCCTTTCATTTTCTTCCCTCCTGCGCTGCTTTTGGATGCAGTGATGTGATGCCAAGTGGAATATCATCAACATTACACAAACATTGATTTATTTTTGACTAATCATCATCATTGTTCTGTCATCTGTCTCTCTGCCTCTCCTCTGACTGTTTCTTCTCTTGGTTTTCTGTCTCTTGGTTTTCTTTCTATGTTCTCTTGGTTTTCTGTCTGTCGGTTTCTGTCTGTTAGGTCTCTCTCCCGGACTGTCGCTCCTTTCTCTTTGTCTCTCCTCTCTCTCGGCGTGCCTGTCTTTCTTTCTCAATCCTTATCTCTCCTCTCTCTCTCTCCCTGTCCTTTTCCCTGTCCTGCTCTGGGTCTGTCTGTCTCTTGGTCTCTCTCTCTCTCCCTGTCTCGTATCTCATTTCCTCCTGGGGTCCATGAACCACAGCATCCCCACAAACCCCACTGATAATTCTCAGGCGTCTGGCTGGGCCTGTCGTGGGCCTGCCTGGGCCTGGTCCACACACACACAGACACCACAGAGCACACCCTGGCTGGTTGATTGCTTGTTGATTCCCACAGCAGCCTCCTGCTGCTCAACCATATGAGCCAAACCCGGTCACCACCACACTCTGTATTTGTGGATGGATGGTTTGAGGTCCACTGCAACAGGTTTTATTTTTTGTTAAATTTATTTCGCAGGGGGGTGGGAGGGGAAGCTGTTGTATCTGTTCTTTTGCTCCATGGCACTTTGCGCTGTAACATGGGATGGGGCATAATGAAAGGTTGTGAACGGCGTGAGGTAATTAAGAGAGGTCATAATAGGTCATACTGATTTGTGCTGATGATCACATGCTGCTTGCTGAAATAACTTGTTGTCAACTTCCTCCTCCTCCACTTCCTCACCCTCTACTGTAACCTCACTACCTCTCTCTGCCATTCCTTCTCTTTATCTCTCTCTCCCTCTCTCTCACTCTCTCTTGCCTCTTCTCCCTACTGTTCCCTCTGTTACTCCCCCCCCCCCAACACAGATGCTCCCAGCCACCCACCTCGAGCGGAGCGATGAGAAGTGTCCACTAGGTATTGCACCTATCCTAACACCTAACACTGCATCAGGCAGGAAGACTGGGAGTGCTGGGTGGGTCACTGGGTGGGTGGGGACAGGTGCTGCAGAGAGATTAACAGTAGAGGGGCTTAGGAAATGGCTGGGAAAAGGCAGGAGATTTCATTAAGTACAAAGGCCCTCTATAACCCAGGATCCCTTTTGTTCTTGTATTCAACAATTCTTAGATGTTTGAGCATTATGTTGCCGTGGTAACTAAACTGCTCTGGACTGTAAATAACTGATATCTACTCTGATATGGCATGGAGGCTCGTTCCTCCATCCAATATAGTTAATATAATCTAATATGGTTGTTTTTTCATGGAAAAGCATAACTAAATGTGATGTGCAGCGTCTGTTTCTTGCCTGCCCACAAGACGTGGGCATGTGTTTTATTTATTGTTTGAAAACCAATCGCAAGCGATCGCTGGAAGCAGATCTTGATAAGCCTGTCAATTTGGTGCACTGGATATATCTGCACTGTCATAAGATGTCCGACCTGCATTGGGGTTAATGTGTTCCTCGCAGAGCAGGCCGGTCGCAGCCGTGAGACGGTCAAGGCCGTTTTCTGTTCCCATGGAGAAGCACAAAGCAGAGACCTTGGCAACCCTCATCAAAGACTGTCACATTTAATGGCCCCCAACAGTACCTCATTGTCCCTGGGAAATAGCTGGAATACTTATTGAGGATTTGGCCAGAGATTCAATAGAAGTTTAACGGGCTGCACCTGGAAGGTGTGCCATTTTTTTTTTTAATGAAGTGTGTGAATTCTTAATCCAAAATTCTTTCTGGGTTATTAAAATGCTTTTAATAACCTGGATGACAAAAAAAAAAAAAAAGCAACATCCCTTTGTCTTCTCTCTATCACACATTCTTCCATCCTTCCTAATACTTCCCGATACGGTCCTCTCCTTCCTCCTCCATCACAGTGACGTCATTTCCTTTAGTTTTGTGTGTGTGTTTTGCTTGTGTCCACGATGCGGCTGGTCACATGCGCATAACATGTCCCGTGTCCTCTTGTGTTCTCCGCCCACAGCCCAGGCCGTCCCGGACGATGGCATCGCGGTGACGGAGACGGCGTCGGCGTTCACATCGGATCGGGAGCGAGGAGTGCCCCGCGCACGGAGCAGCGAGGAGGTGCAGTGCCAGGCGCAGGAGGAGGAGGAGCAGGACGAAGAGTGGCAAGACGAGAGAAGAAGAATGGGCGTGGGGAAGAACACAACTTCGAAATCTATAGAAGGAGGAGACGGAGGAACCAAATATGAAGAGGAAACCAAACATGGAGCCGATTTCTACCCTATCCCGGTGTGTGTGCGTGTTTGTGTGTGATTTTGTGGGTGTGATTTTACCCTGACTGGACACACCAATAGCTTGCCCGTGTAATTGAAGGATTAGAAGCCTTGAATACTTTCCTCCATGCCTATTATACCCCCTCCCGTCTCCTCTGACTCACCCCTTACCTCTCTCTCTGACTCAGCATGTCCCACCATTACTCTCTCCTCCTCCTCCTCCTCCTCCTCCTCCTGCGCTGCAGTGTGCGTGTAAGCAGAAAGCCAGCCTGCGTGAGTGTCTGTTTTTCGGGAGCCGGTCTTGGCGTGTTGGCTGCAACCCGCTTCTATTTCCTCCGTGTTGACCCCGTTGGCCTTCTCCTCTGGCCTCCGCCCAGTGGCCTGTGGTCAGCACAGCGTTGAGTGGCTGCCACCCACACTTCCAATGTCTATCAAATATGACCGACTGTTCCCACTCAGAGCTTTCCCTTTGCTGTCGCGAAAATCGGTCTTTCGCTTTCAGCTCAATGACCAGTCGGGGAAGAAAAACGGGTTTAACTTACATTTGCATTCATGCTTAGGCCATTTGGCGAAAGAGTGAGACGACAATATTTATTTTTTCATTGTCATTTTTGTATTGTTATCCGGATGGCTGCCGTTCAGCTGGTCTCGCCAACGAGTCAATCCCTGGCTTTTTAAGACTCTGCTCTTAAAGGCGCCATAACAAACCTACATAAAAACACCACATTGGTCTATTCAGGGTCTGTGGCATTGGCATCAGGTCTACAATAGAGAACACATCAAAAAAATTCCTCTCCTCTGTTTGGCTTCTTCCAGTGATGGCAAATCCAATGCTATCTTTTGCAGCAGGGCCAAAATACAGTCAAGTACACACACACACACACACACACACATTACATTTAGGGCATTTGGCACACACACACACACACACACACACACACACACACACACACACACACACACACACACACACGTAGGCGGGCGTATGATTTTCCTGTGATTATTGGTCCTCAGATGTCAGCGTCGTGACCTTGTGTCCACTTGAAACTGAACCGGAGTTTTGCATGTCATTTCCATGCTTCCTCCAGTGATATCTCTTGTTTACCAGACCGCTAAATCGCTCACGTCAGCCGGATATTCAGCAAAGCCAGATTGCTTCTGAAACCTGTCGTAACTGTGTGTGTGTGTGTGTGTGTGTGTGTGTGTGTGTGTGTGGTGTGTGTGTGTGTGTGTGTGTGTGTGTGTGTGTGTGTGTGTGTGTGTGTGTGTGTGTGTGTGTGTGTGTGTGTGTGTGTGTGTGTGTGCGCATCATTTTATACAAACATTTAATTTATAGTTTCCACTCATTTGACCATAATGTCTGTGATGTGTGTCTGTGTAGGTGATGGTTAATGGAGTGGCCCAGACCAACGGAGACCAAGACACAGAGGACACTGAGCTGATGGCCGTCTACACGAAAGAGAATCAAGGAGGAGAGAAGGTTGGTCTGCATACCAAGAAACAGCAGTTTTCTTAGGCCTACTGATGACCAAGCCATTGATCAATGGTTGTGGTGCGTGGGCGGAGTTGGCCTCCTCATTCAGCTTCACCTCAACTAATCCATTTAGTTTCCCCACTGTCACCGCAGTCTGTCTCTGTCTCTCTCGCTCTGTCTGTCCCTCTCTCGCTGTCTGTCTTTATCTCTCTCTGTCTGTCTTTATCTCTCTGTCTGTCTTTATCTCTCTGTCTGTTACGCAGAGGTCCCTGAATAATCCCGTGAAGACATCCTGGCATTGTGTGGCTTTTGGCCGTTTACACAACCAAAAGTCCCACCATAATGCAGGATCAGTGTGTGTGTGTGCTTTTACATAGCATGCCGGCTTTCTGCGTGCCGGTGTCGTGGAACATTTCTTAACAAAAGAAAATGAGAGAGAGAGATCAAGAGGCCTAAGCCCCAAACTTAACGACTTTTATCGTCCCTTGAAACAAACGATACAAAAGCCGGAGCTGGTCTGCAAAGGAGCTGCTTTCCTAAACTCCGAGTACATCTTTTATGCTCTGTTCTGTGGACAACTCCACTATGCTTTAGGCCAATCACATCATCCTATGGCCCACGTCAATCAATCATAGAACACCACTACCATTAGGTTCCGCCTTTAGCATACAGTACATACCTGATGTTTCATGATCCTTTGAGGGTTATAAACATCTACTCTTTTGAAGCATACATTCCTGATGTTAACCTTCTAACTTTAACCATTGTAACCGTCTAACGTTAACCATTTCATTTATATAGCATGCAGGGCAAAATGTCTTTATATGTATCATACAATTCTCCTGTATCGGCATTCCACGTGAAATTTCTGGACCTGTCAGGGAGTCCAAATTGTGTCATTGTTATTTATAAGGCTATTTTAAGTCGGCTTCCTTCTTGTCTACGGATGTACATCCCACAAAGAAATACTGGAAACTATTGTCCTTTGCTGCCAGGACTTTTTCCTGCTATCTCTCCTTAAAGCACGTACTGAATTGGGGAAAAGGGCATTTAAGGTCGCCGCCCCCTCTGCTCAGAAAAAGTGGCAAAATTCCCTGAATCTTCAGGAGGTGGTCTCATTAGATGCAGTCAAAGCTCTTTTCAATGATTTGGTAAAGGCAAATCTGGCTGCAGATTTTTCTTATTTGAGTCATGCTGCCCCTGCCCCCAATGATGCTGACGAGTTGTGATGCTTGACAAATATTTTTGGATGTTTTATTTTCAGTCTCACAACAAAATGTCAGTGTAATAGGGGCTTCTCTCTCTCTCTCTCTCTCTCTCTCTCTCTCTCTCTCTGTCTGTCTGTCTGTCTGTCTGTCTGTCTGTCTGTCTGTCTGTCTGTCTGTCTGTCTGTCTGTCTGTCTGTCTGTCTGTCTGTCTGTCTGTCTGTCTGTCTGTCTGTCTGTCTGTCTGTCTGTCTGTCTGTCTGTCTGTCTGTCTGTCTGTCTGTCTGTCTGTCTGTCTGTCTCATGAGCTTTTGAAACATTAGAGTATTACCTCACCTGACACACATGTACGCATACACCTTATCTAGTCGTCACAATGACTCTGCAGGTTTTTTTATTCTCCAAAGTATGTGTGTGTGTGTGTGGAGGCACACATGCACACAGACACACAGACACACATCACACCTTATCTAGATGTCACAGTGACCGATATTTTGTTTGTCCTACAAAGTGATTAATAATAAAGTATTTGTTTAATATGACATTAATGAGTGAGTAAGGTCTGGGCATCATGCTAGAGGAGACTTGGAATTGCACTCTGTGGACTTTGTATGTTGTGGTCCAAAAGCCCATGTGTGTCCGTGTCTGTGTGTGCCCCCCATCAGAGTTCTATGTCTGAGACGCTGGACAGTATGGACAGCGCGGACGCCAGGCGGATGGACATGATCTACACCATCGAAGACACCCCACCCTGGTACCTGTGTGTCTTCCTCGGCCTACAGGTAAAGCCAGCAACCCTGAGACCCCCCACCCTGATTGCGATTATAAAGAGTGATTTTACATTTTGGGCATTTGGCAGATACTTTTATCCAACGCGACAATAAGTACATTTGTCGAAAGAGGGACGGCAATATGTCGCCAGTGGTACATACAGACGATGTGAACAGGTGTCAAACATTCATAATTGCTAGGTTAAATAGAAGTGCTCTTAAATGCTAAGTTGACAGCAAGATGACAAGGGGAAGAGCAGAAGTACCCTTTTAAGGGCTATATCAACAACAAGAACATTACATCATGTCATTGCATAAATGTATTGTGTGCGAAAAACCCACAATGGCCCGGTGTACTTCCAGTTTTACCTGCCGTGTCGAATTCTTAAACTAAAGTCAATGATGGTTTCATCTCGCTGCAGGCAACGTGGCAAGCCCAACTGTTGGGCATCATTTTGAAAAAGCCGATATGCCCAAACTGTGCAAAATGTAAAATGTGTGATAGAATAATAAAATAGGAAGGGGGCTGAACAAGTGGAATATTGCTACAGTGATGGCAACCGTTTTCAAGCCCTCTAATTTCAGTGCTCGAATTATAAAAAAAAGATTTTCCCATTGAATTGTTTTTAATATAGTGTTTTTAATATAGCCAATGCAATAACAACCTGATCCCGACGTCTGTGATTGCGGTGATTCGTCGTTTTTGAATAGATGAGTCCTTCTAATGCTTAGATCTCTCCTTAGATCTTATCAGTGTATTTATGCCGGGCACACCGGACACATGATCCGTCAGAGAAGCTCCACTGTCCCGGCGCACAAAGCCACATGGATGTAGCATAAGAACCGAACACACGGCTTGTGAAACACGAACCACGTCAGACCAAAAGTGCACAACGCACCATCATGGCTCTAGAATGTGTAAACACCCCACGGCTGTTGTTTATGATGAACCAGCGCCAAAAACAAGCTAATCTTCTTTTTTTTTTCGTCCACAAAAATGCACTCTTATGAATGAATGAATTCCTACGTGGTGCACACGTTTTAAGCAGCGTTGTACTGATGTAGTGCACCGCAGTAGCTTCACATGCTAACCCCGGCCCTCCCCGCCGCCCCTCCAGCACTACCTGACGTGCTTCAGTGGCACCATCGCCGTGCCCTTCCTGCTGGCCGACGCCATGTGCGTGGGCTACGACCAGTGGGCCACCAGCCAGCTCATCGGGACCATCTTCTTCTGCGTGGGCATCACCACCCTGCTCCAGACCACAGTAGGATGCAGGTACGCACATGCACTCACACCTATAGTCCCCGGCGTGCACACATTTCAACGGCCTCATAAGTCACTTTATCACCATCTCCATTAGTTTGGCTTAAATCCTTTAATTGCAGAGGCGTACTGCCTGAGCTAATGAGCCTTTATTTCAAGTTGACTCTTGCCCAACACCGTATGTTGCTTTAACATGTCCACCTTGCCGTGTTCGTCTCAGCCACCGCAGAGTTACACGCTCTCCATACTTTGCGTGTTGCCTCATCCGCCGTGCGAATGTGTGAGGTAACATAGGTCACATTGTGTGAAACCACCGTTCTCACATCCTCAATTTAACAGGCGATCGAGACGTGCTGCTTTGGGTTTGGGTCACGGAGATGCAGCTGGAGGGACGGAGGGACAGAGAGAGAGAGAGGGAGAGAGAGGGAGAGGGAGAGGGAGAGAGAGAGAGAGAGAGAGAGAGAGAGAGAGAGAGAGAGAGAGAGATGAACTCTTGCCTTGACCAGTGGCCCCCAGTGAAGTGTCAACAAACATTACTTCCTGTAATGAAACATTAAGCACACGCAAACCTTGAGATGACTTATAGGGTGTGGGCAGATGGGGACATTGGTGGTTTTTGTAACTTCATGTCTCATTTTATGTTTTTTCTGTGGCAGATGATAAATATTTAGTTTAACCCTCCAATGTAAAGACACACACACACCAGTGTTTTCTTTGTGTCTAATGATTAGATAAAAATCTGGCTCTGCAGCCAGGATAGTGCAGAGGTGGAGCCCTGCTTGCGTGCACCCGTGACGTCAACAGGCAATTTGAAGACCATTTGACAACATTGGCCGTCTCTGGTTGCTCTCTGTTTTCAGATCTGATTGGTTCAAACGTTAATGCCCTTCCCTCCCCCTAACGTGGCCTTATGCTCTATAGCCTCAGGAGGAGGATGATGATGATGATACCGACGATGATGATGATGATGACGATGGTGCTTGGAGAGGCACAAGTGGTTACTGAGTCGCCGTCCTTTTTCCGTTCCACTTTGCTGCAACACGCAGACGCACGCGGGGCTCGGAAATTGCTGGTTGCCTGGCGTTGACGTGACGCACACCCTGTTGTTTGGCACTCCTGGCTCGCCTGACGCATGCTCAGAGCTGGTGAGAGGAGGGGGGGGGGGAATGGATGGATAGAGAGGGGGAGAGGGGGATCGATGGAGAGAGGGATGGATGGAGAGAGGGAGAGATAAATCAGCCTTGGCCAGTGGCCCCCAGTGAAGTGTCAACAAACATTACTTCCTGTAATGAAACATTGAGCACACGCAAACCTTGAGATGACTTATAGGGTGAGGACAGATGAGGACATTGGTGGTTTTTGTAACCCTCCAATGTAAAGAGAGAGAGAGAGAGTAATAACTTCCGTATACATAAGTATGCACATGCAGCTACATTAACATACACACATCTGCATAGACATACACGTGTATAAACGCACACGAAGATAAGACAGAACTTTATTAATCCCAAAGGAAATTCTTGTGCCAGGTTGCATAGCAATACAATAAAACAATGGAGAAATAAACAGAATAGTAAAAATAAAATAACAGATTTACAAATGTACAGTAGGTCTAAGTCCTATAAAAATATAGGTGATAAAGAAATAAAGCTAAAGCACGTAATGGCAGCGCATGGACAATGTCTTCAGTAACTGTAGCGTTTCCAGTGGCACACGTCAGTAGAAAACCCATTACAGTTAGGATACGAAGCAGGTGTGCTCACTTGTTCACCGAGCGAAACAGTTTCTATGACCTCACCACCAACCGCATCACTTCCTCAATCTTCTCAAAAATAAAATTCCTTCTTGCCCTCTTCAGCACATCTCACTTCCTTGGCCCCTCGTGACCAAGGCCCTCGTGCCTTTCGTTTCCACAAACTTCACCCCTCGCTTGACTGCCTGCCATTGACCGCCCCCTTCAGCACGCCTGGTGCTCTCAGTGGCCCACGTGAGCGGAAGTGGATGTGTTGCTGTATGGAGGGGGGAGTGATGGAGTTGGGGTTAGTGTTAGTTATAGGGTTGGTAATGGTGTTTGGTTATAGGGTTAGTAATGTGGTAACCTTTAGGGGTTAGTCATGGAGTTAGGGTTTGTAATGGTGTTGGGGTATAGGGTTAGTATTATGGTTAGCGTGAGGGTTAGTAATGGAGTCAGGGTTAGTTATAGGTTTTGTTGCCTCATGGATCGTTGGAAAAAACAAGAATAGCATACAAAATATGGAGGAGTCACTTGGACTGTGCCCAGTCACTCACTGTTAACCTTCCATTGGCAGCATAAATACGAACTGGGACATACCATTATTAAACTTATAGGGGTGAACCATATTGAGGCATGAATAACCTCATAATTCCCTGTTGACGATTAGTAATAAGGTTTGGGTTGCGTGGTCTGAATAGTTTGGCCACCTAGACGATTAGCATGGGCTCATTACAACATGATGATGATGGCCTATAAGACATATCACATTTGGGCCCCAGCTGTTTAAGCTTGGCTTTAATGATGCTGGTGTCTGATCTCTCTGTGGTTATGTCTTCTGGTCTCTGCCCAGATTGCCTCTATTCCAGGCCAGTGCATTTGCCTTCCTCGCACCGGCCAGGGCCATCCTCTCCCTGGATAAATGGAAGTGCAACGCTACAGGTAATCTCTCTCTCTATCTTCCTCTCTTAAGTTGAAAGTAATTTGAAGTCTGCCAAATCAAATCTGTTAAAGGTGCTGGAGGTAAAATGTTGTGTTTGAGTGCAAATCTGTTAGCAATGCCATCGCCATCCTTCAGCTATTAGTGAGTAAAATGCTCCATTCATAAATCTGTTCTGGTCGCACCTGCCTCTGTATGACACGATTTTTAGACCACAGTCTGCTCATTTATGACCAATCAGAGCATCTCTTGTCTGATTGGTTTGGGTCAACCACATTCTCATGCAACAGAATGCAACTCACGAAATGTACCGTGGGAGTCCAAGTGAACCTACAAATCTCCCTCCACAATCCCACTGTGGTCTGCCTTGCATCGGCACAGCTGCAGCCACAGCCCAACCCCGCAATGGTGCGCTGAAAGTCACCGGGTGCTACCGCCAACCTGTGGCCTTTAGGCTGAACAGCTTCTGAGGCGCGCCGACAAATCTCTGCACACAATTTGCAAATCTCCATTTGCATATTGCAGAAGAGACAATTGAGAGTCCCACCTGAGGTGTGACTGATGACTTGTCTGTATTTCCAGCCCTTGGATCTAAACATTTGACCATACCACACGCCTCCTAAAGTGGCTCGTCAGGGACTTCTCCAACCACAGGACACAGACAGATGTTGAATAAACCGACTGTTGTAGACAGAGCAGGTGGTGAATGCTAGCATGCTCGCACTCTGTGTGTGTGTGTGTGTGTGTGTGTGTGTGTGTGTGTGTGTGTGTTGTGTTTGGTGTGTGTGTGTTTGTGGTGTGTGTGTGTGTGTGTGTGTGTGTGTGTGGTGTGTGTGTGTGTGTGTGTGTGTGTGGTGTGTGTGTGTGTGGTGGTGTGATGATGGCGGGTGTCCTGTGGGCATTGAATTTAGCCAATGCCACCCCATCAGGTGTACAGCCTCACCCAAGCCCCCAGACACCCTCGGGGCCAGGTTGAGGCTGCTTAAACTGGCCACACACATCAACACACACCACACACCACACACACACACTAGGGTTGCACGGTATACTGGTACTAGAAAAGTACCGCGACTACTCTGCTGTTAAAAACGGGTGCGTATACCACATCCATTTAGTATCGGTACTTTAGAAATGACATGAGTTGCGTTCAATGTTGCGGGTTTGACAGCGGCGCAGTGTGGTGTGTGTGCAGGCTGAAGGCCTGAGCGCTCTGCTTCAACTCCTGCAGTGGGCGTGTCAACAGCCCCTCCCCCTCTCTCACTCCCTGCAGGGGGCGTGTCAACAGCCCTCCCCCTCTCTCACTCCCTGCAGGGGGCGTGTCAACAGCCCTCCCCCTCTCTCACTCCCTGCAGGGGGCGTGTCAACAGCCCTCCCCCTCTCTCACTCCCTGCAGGGGGCGTGTCAACAGCCCTCCCCCTCTCTCACTCCCTGCAGGGGGCGTGTCAACAGCCCTCCTCCTCTCTCACTCCCTGCAGGGGGCGTGCCAACAGCCCTCCTCCTCTCTCACTCCCTGCAGGGGGCGTGTCAACAGCCCTCCCCCTCTCTCACTCCCTGCAGGGGGCGTGTCAACAGCCCTCCTCCTCTCTCACTCCCTGCAGGGGGCGTGTCAACAGCCCTCCCCCTCTCTCACTCCCTGCAGGGGGCGTGTCAACAGCCCTCCCCCTCTCTCACTCGCCTCAGTGCTCAGTCTTCTGGACACAGTGAACATGGCTGCTGCGAGGACTACAAGCGGTCTTGTCAGCCGTCCACAGCTTGTGGACAAAACGGACGCACTGAGCGAAATATGGAAATATTTCACTTACGTTGCCGACAGCCATGGCGAGCCCACGAACACGTCAAAGCCCGTCTGTAAACGGTGCTTCAAATCTACGCAGGCGAAGGGAGCCAACACATCCAACTTGGCAAAGCATCTCGCCGACAAACATCCCGACATATTAAAAGAGTTCAAATAGCGACAGGTTAGCGAATGTGATGGATAACATAATTACATGCCCTCAAATATGTCAAGCGAGTGATTTATTTTGTGACAAGCAAACTTGTTTCACCATCGGAGTTTGACGAGGCAATTAAAGGCAGTGTGCTCAGTACGATGTACACAGTTAAAAAAGCACCAGAGTTTTGATTCCTTCAATACTCTTTGCCCAAGGAGGTACATTGCAGTCATGACGGTGTGATATCAGGTTGCTAAATATAGTTACAGGTCTCGCAGGTGTGTGTGTGAGGTTTGGTGTGTGTGTGTGTGTTGTGTGTGGGTGTGTGTGTTTAGTGTGCGTGTGTGTGTGTGTGTGTGTGTGTGGTGTGTGTGTGTGTGTGTGTGGTGTGGTTGTGTGTGTGTGTATGTGTGTGTGTGGTGTGTGTGTGTGTGTGTGTGTGTGTGTGGTGTGTGTGGTGTGTGGTGTGTGTGTGTGTGTGTGTGTGTTGGTTGTGGGTGTGTGTGTGTGTGTGTTGGTGTATGTGTGAACTGTGTGTGCACGTCTGCTATGTTTTTCCTCTAATGTGTGGAATAAGGATGGATCAGAGGTCCATCGCTAAAAGGAAGCCACGCCATAGCAACGGGTTCTTTGTGATAATTTCAGCCCCACCAAAGACCAGAGGAGACACATGTAATCATCTGGAACGTGGTGATAAAAAAATCTACTTAAAACCCAGACCATGTTCACACAATAAAAAGTGTCTCAGGTGGATCGATCACGACCCGAAAACGTTAAATGCAAGCACACACACACACACACACACACACACACACACATATAAGCACATTGTCTTGTGTAGCGTGAATGGTTTGTCCCTAACCTCATTACAGGCATAATATGCTATTCATAAGATTGTTTATACGCCTGCGTAATCTCCGAAAACCATTCAGCTCAATGTATTCGGCAATAAACGTCCGTCCACATGTGCATGTGCACATCATGGGAATTGGGAATGAGAAATTTGAGGAAATCTGGGTACGCAGTAAATGCACATCGTAAACCCCCAAAAGGCTGTTATTTGAATGGTAAGTGGAGGAGGGGTCGGCCTGGGAGTGCATAGCATCCTACACACTGCCTGGATACCTGGATACAATAGAGCAGCTCCCAAAGGCACTTCAACACTGAGGGGGTGGGTGGGGGTGGGGTGAGTAGTGGGCGGGACCAGTTTCCAAATGACTACCTGGCCTTTTGGGGGGCGGGGGGGGGTATTCAAATAAGCTGAAAAAACTACAACCCTGTTGTTACCAAGCACTTGATGGTCCGTGCGTCCGGGGGATCCAGTCCTGTCCTGGGAGATCATTACTCATAGAGCACATTTTGAGATGACCATTTAAGTATTCTGTGGGGTGTGTTTCCATTTTGAGTTATAGTATACAGACTGCATGTGGTGTGTGTGTGTGTGTTGTTGTGTGTGTGTGTGTGTGTGTGTGTGTGTGTGTGTGTGTGTGTGTGTGTGCGTGCGTGCGTGCGTGCTTGTGTGTGTGTGTGTGTGTGTGGTGGTGGCTGTTTTAAGCAGCCTCACCTGGCCCGAGTCAGGCTGATTAGACTCTGGGGCCGGGTGAGGCTGCACACTGGGTGCATTGAAATCAAGGCAACCAGGATGAGCCAGCCATCAACCACACACACACCCAAGAGAGGGCGGACCTGTCAGCGCTTACCACCTGCTCTGGCTGTCACATCTTGCCAACCCTACAATAAAACGTTTTGGGTTTTTTTAGAGTTGGCAAGATGGTAAACGAATCACCAACCGCACACACTCATAATATGCTATTGTAAATGAATTTATTCTATATTTATTCTCTGTTACATGAGACAATTCAATGTCCTCTCAACATTGTAGATCAGGCCTATACCAGATCCAGAGAGGACAACAGTTGCCAGAGACTGGCACTCCAAGCTGAGGCCACAGCCTGGCTATTCTTCAGCCAGGAATACTCTCAAACCCTACCTACCTCAGCCTCTTTCATTATCTTCCCCTCCCAGTCTCTCTCCCTCGCTCTATCTCTGTTTCTCTCTCTCTCAGTCTCTCTCTCTCTCTCTCTCTCTCTCTCTCTCTCTCTCTCTCTCTCTCTCTCTCTCTCTCTCTAGTCTGTTCTCTCCTCTTCTCTCCTCTCTCTCTCTCTCTCTCTCTCTCTCTTTCTCTCTCTCTCTCTCTCTCTCTCTCTCTCTCTCTCTCTCTCTCTCTCTCTCTCTCTCTCTCTCTCTCTCTCTCTCTATCTCTCACAGTCCAATTCAATTCAATCTAAAGAGCTTTATTGGCATGGGAAACGCAATTTACATTGCCAAAGCGAGTGGTAAATAAAAAGTACACTTATAAATATATACAGGTCAGTAAGAGGAAATTACACTAAATTACTATATATCCATCCATCCATCCATCCATTTTCGTCCGCTTATCCGGGGTCGGGTCGCGGTGGCAGCCGGCTAAGCAGGGCCCCCCAGGCTTCCTTCTCCCCAGCCACACTCTCTAGTTCCTCCTGGGGGATCTCGAGGTGTTCCCAGGCCATACGAGATATGTAATCCCTCCTTTCTGGGTCTGGAGACCCCGGGTCTGCCCCGGGGTCTCCTCCCAGTTGGACGTGCCCAGAAAACCTCCAAAGGGAGGCGCCCGGGGGGCATCCTAATCAGATGCCCAAACCACCTCAGCTGACTCCTTTCGATGCGGAGGAGCAGCGGCTCTACTCCGAGCTCCCTCCGGATGTCTGAGCTCCTCACCCTATCTCTAAGGCTGAGCCCAGCCACCCTGCGGAGGAAACTCATTTTGGCCGCTTGTATCCGCGATCTCATTCTTTCGGTCACTACCCAAAGCTGGTGACCATAGTTGAGGGTTGGAACGTAGATGGACCTGTAAATCGAAAGCTTCGCCTTCCAGCTCAGCTCCCTCTTCATCACAACGGACCAGTACAGCGCCCGCATCACTGCAGACGCTGCAACCAATCCGTCTGTCCATCTCCCGCTCCATTTTGCCCTCACTCGTGAACAAGACCCCGAGATACTTGAACTCCTTCGCTTGAGGCAGCAACTCACTCCCAAATTAAATTACTATATATATATATAATATATAATAATAATATATAATAAAAAAAAAATAAAATACAAATAATGATGATAATAATAAAGGATTGACAGGTGATTGACAGTCTTTATGGAGGTTGTATTCCGTTGGATGTCCTTTTCCTGTCTCAACAGTTCACAAATCTTGCTGCTGTGTTTGCACATTCCTGTACCTCGCCCAGCAGATATGGAAGTTTTTGGTTGTTGGTTAAGTTTTCAAAATTGTTTTGGGTGTTTGAAATCTGTGGGAAGAATGTATCTCTAATGTCTTGGTATAGGTGGCAGGTTGTTAGGAAGTGGAGCTCGGTTTCCACCTCCTGTTGGGTGCAGTGGGTACAGAGTCTGTCTTCTCTTGGTCGCCAGGTCTGCCGGTGGCGGCCTCTCTCCACGGCGAGGCTGTGCTCACTGAGTCTGTATCTAGTCAAGGATTTCCTGAGTTTGGGATCGGTCACAGTGCTCAGGTATTCTGCCGTTGTGTATTGTCTGTTTAGGGCCAAATAGCATTCTAATTTTTTAGTTCTAGTTTTTTGGTTAATTCTTTCCAGAGTGTGAGGTAGTTTACTTTTTGTTTTCTTATAATTTGGTTTATTCTAATGGGGTTTCTGTCTGGTGGCTTCTGCTTGGTTTGTGAATAGAGTCCCAGAACCAGCTGGCCGAGGGGGCATCGCTCTAAGAGTCTCTCTGTGGATGAGGCTTTGTTATGGAGCGTGTCGGGCTCACTGTCTTTTAGGTGTTTATGAAATTGAATGCCTCTTTTGAATTTTGTATTATTAGTGACATCAGTCCTAATTCTGCTCTGCATGCATTGTTGGGTGTTTTCCGTTGGGTGCAGAGAATGGATTTGCAGAACTCTGCATGCAGCGTTTCAATTGATGTTTGTCCCATTTAGTAAAAATCTTGGTTTGCAAGTGGACCCCATATCTCGCACCGTAAAGGGAAATGGG
The DNA here is from genome assembly GCA_002895965.2 of Coryphaenoides rupestris. NCBI lineage: Eukaryota > Metazoa > Chordata > Actinopteri > Gadiformes > Macrouridae > Coryphaenoides > Coryphaenoides rupestris. The sequence goes on from PIJE02000327.1 coordinate 356,564, forward strand.
TTCGATAACTGAGTAGTATTTTGAGCCATATTTTTATTGGGATGTCTAAGTTGATGTTTCTTTGTTATGGCATAAAAAGCCCTTCTTGCCTTGTCTCTCAGGTCGTTTACAGCTTTGTTGAAGTTACCTGTGTTGCTAATGTTTAGGCCAAGGTAGGTATAATTCTTTGTATGCTCTAAGGGAGTTGTAATCGAGAAAAGAATTTATATTTGTGTTGCTGGAGGCTGGGTCTTTTTTGGAAAAGCAATATTTTTGTCTTGGTTAGATTTACTGTCAGGGCCCAGGTCTGGGAGAATTTGTGTAGTAATCAAGGTGCTGTTGTAGTCCTTCTTTGGTTGGAGACAGCAGCACCAGATCATCTTGTAACAGAGGTGTTTGACTTGTGTGTCTCCTAGGGAGATGCCAGGTCGCCTCAGATTGTTTCTAGAGATTTTGCAAGTTCATTGATATATATGTTGAAGAGGTTGCTCAGGCTGCATCCCTGTCTAACCCCCCGGTTTTGGGGGAAGAAGTCTTGTGTGTTGTTTGCAATCTTAACAGCGCATTTGTTGTTGGTGTACATTGACTTTATGATGTCAGAGGTTTTTCCTCCAACACAGCTTTCCAATAGGTTGTACAGCAGACCGTCGTGCCAAATAGAATCAAAAGCTTTTTTGAAGTCAACAAAACAAGAGAATAATTACTTTTGTTTTTGTTTATTTGGTTGTCTATTAGGGTGCTGAGGGTGAAAATATGGTCTGTTGTGCGATAATTTGGTAGAAAGCCAATTTGGGATTTGTTTAGGACATTATTTTCAGTGAAAATGTAGGAGTCTGTGGTTGATGATCATACAGAGGATTTTCCCAAGGTTACTGTTAACGTAACTGTTGGGGTCAAATTTGTCTCCACTTTTGTGAGCGTGTTATCAGACCTGGTTCCAAATATTGCGGAAGATCCCCGAGCTAAGGACAACATTAAAGAGTTTTAATATAGACAATTGGAATTTGAGGTCTGTGAATTATCATTTCATTTAGGATCCGTCGGACACCACAGGCCTTCTTGGTTCCAGTGATTTTATTTTGTCTTGTAGTTCCTTAGTAGTGTGATTGGTGAGTCTAGTGGGTTTTGATGGTCTTTTAATGATTGACTAAACTTGTAGTTATCTAGTAAGTGTTTTGCTGTGTAATTTTCCCATTGGGCAAAGAGCTTGAGAAGTGGTTGACCCACACATCTCCATTTTGGATTGGTAGATCCTCATGTTTTTGCTTGTTTAGAGTGTTCCAGTTTTCCCAGAACTTGTTTGTTTTTATGGATTCCTCAATAGCATGTAGCTGGTTTTTAACATGTTGATCCCTTTTTTTCCTTATTGTATTTTTATATTGTTTTAATGTTTCACTATAGCGTAGACGTGTGTTCTGGTTTTCTGGGTCTCTATGTTTTTGGTTTGATAAGTTCCGTAATTTCTTTCGAAGGTTTTTACATTCATTGTCGAACCATTTATCATTGCTATTTTTATTAGCTTTCCTATTTGTGGGTTTTAGGTTTGCTAGGGATGCTGAAAGGTCAAATATATAGTTGAGGTTTTCTACTGCCTTGTTTACATCTTCGTCATTGTATTGAAAGTTTTTTTTCCAGGAACTGGTCTACTCTCTCACAGTCTCTGAGGCACTGAGGCGAGTGAGAGAGGGGGAGGGCTGTTGACACGCCCCCTGCAGGGAGTGAGAGAGGGGAGGGCTGTTGACACGCCCCCTGCAGGGAGTGAGAGAGGAGGGCTGTTGACACGCCCCCTGCAGGGAGTGAGAGAGGAGGGCTGTTGACACGCCCCCTGCAGGGAGTGAGAGAGGAGGGCTGTTGACACGCCCCCTGCAGGGAGTGAGAGAGGAGGAGGGCTGTTGACACGCCCCCTGCAGGGAGTGAGAGAGGAGGGCTGTTGCAGGGAGTGAGAGAGGGAGGGCTGTTGACACGCCCCCTGCAGGGAGTGAGAGAGGGGGAGGGCTGTTGACACGCCCCCTGCAGGGAGTGAGAGAGGGGGAGGGCTGTTGACACGCCCCCTGCAGGGAGTGAGAGAGGGGGAGGGCTGTTGACACGCCCCCTGCAGGGAGTGAGAGAGGGGGAGGGCTGTTGGCACGCCCCCTGCAGGGAGTTGAAGCAGAGCTCTCAGCCTTCAAGCTGCACACACACACACACACTGCGCGGCTGTCAAACCCGCACATGACGCAACTCGTGTCATTTCTAAAGTACCGATACTAAATGAATGTAGTAGCAGAATAGCGCGGTACTTTTCTAGTACCGGTATACCGTGCAACCCTAATTCATAGTGTGTGTGTGTGTGTGTAATGTGTGTGTGTGGTGGCTTTAAAGCAGCCTCACCTGGCCCCGAGGGTGCTGGGCTGGACGGTGTACACCTGGTCATGGAATAATCCCACAACACACTCACATTACATCACACACACACACACACACACACACACACACACACACACACACACACACACACACACACACACACACACACACACACACACACACACACACACACACACACACACACACACACACACACACACACACACAACACACACACACACACACACACACACACACACACCACACACAGACAAGCATGCTAGCATTCACACCTGCTCTGTCTACAACAGTCGGTTTATTCAACATCTGTCTGTGTCCTGTGGTTGGAGAAGTCCCTGACGAGCCACTTTAGGAGGCGTGTGGTATGGTCAAATGTTTAGATCCAAGGGCTGGAAATACAGACAAGTCATCAGTCACACCTCAGGTGGGACTCAATTGTCTCTTCTGCAATATGCAAATGGGGATTTGCAAATTGTGTGCAGAGATTTGTCGGCGCGCCTCAGAAGCTGTTCAGCCTAAAGGCCACAGGTTGGCGGTAGCACCCGGTGACTTTCAGCGCACCATTGCGGGGTTGGGCTGTGGCTGCAGCTGTGCCGATGCAAGGCAGACCACAGTGGGATTGTGGAGGGAAATTTGTAGGTTCACTTGGACTCCCACGGTACATTTCGTGAGTTGCATTCTGTTGCATGAGAATGTGGTTGACCCAAACCAATCAGACAAGAGATGCTCTGATTGGTCATAAATGAGCAGACTGTGGTCTAAAAATCGTGTCATACAGAGGCAGGTGCGGCCAGAACAGATTTATGAATGGAGCATTTTACTCACTAATAGCTGAAGGATGGCGATGGCATTGCTAACAGATTGCACTCAAACAACATTTTACCTCCAGCACCTTTAACAGATTTGATTTGCAGACTTCAAATTACTTTCAACTTAAGAATGAGGAAGATAGAGAGAGAGATTACCTGTAGCGTTGCACTTCCATTTATCCAGGGAGAGGATGGCCCTGGCCGGTGCGAGGAAGGCAAATGCACTGGCCTGGAATAGAGGCAATCTGGGCAGAGACCAGAAGACATAACCACAGAGAGATCAGACACCAGCATCATTAAAGCCAAGCTTAAACAGCTGGGGCCCAAATGTGATATGTCTTATAGGCCATCATCATGTTGTAATGAGCCCATGCTAATCGTCTAGGTGGCCAAACTATTCAGACCACGCAACCCAAACCTTATTACTAATCGTCAACAGGGAATTATGAGGTTATTCATGCCTCAATATGGTTCACCCCTATAAGTTTAATAATGGTATGTCCCAGTTCGTATTTATGCTGCCAATGGAAGGTTAACAGTGAGTGACTGGGCACAGTCCAAGTGACTCCTCCATATTTTGTATGCTATTCTTGTTTTTTCCAACGATCCATGAGGCAACAAAACCTATAACTAACCCTGACTCCATTACTAACCCTCACGCTAACCATAATACTAACCCTATACCCCAACACCATCAACCCTCATGCCCTCCCCTCTCTCACTCCCTGCAGGGGGCGTGTCAACAGCCCTCCCCCTCTCTCACTCGCCTCAGTGCTCAGTCTTCTGGACACAGTGAACATGGCTGCTGCGAGGACTACAAGCGGTCTTGTCAGCCGTCCACAGCTTGTGGACAAAACGGACGCACTGAGCGAAATATGGAAATATTTCACTTACGTTGCCGACAGCCATGGCGAGCCCACGAACACGTCAAAGCCCGTCTGTAAACGGTGCTTCAAATCTACGCAGGCGAAGGGAGCCAACACATCCAACTTGGCAAAGCATCTCGCCGACAAACATCCCGACATATTAAAAGAGTTCAAATAGCGACAGGTTAGCGAATGTGATGGATAACATAATTACATGCCCTCAAATATGTCAAGCGAGTGATTTATTTTGTGACAAGCAAACTTGTTTCACCATCGGAGTTTGACGAGGCAATTAAAGGCAGTGTGCTCAGTACGATGTACACAGTTAAAAAAGCACCAGAGTTTTGATTCCTTCAATACTCTTTGCCCAAGGAGGTACATTGAGTCATGAGGTCATTGAGTCATCAGGTTGCAAACATAACGTTAACTATCAAAGAAATCACATCAACTCAAGTATAGGGGACATCAGAAAAAAAAGCTTTAATAACACTCATTGATTTAATTATTTACAATAATTTTTAAACATAAAGCTCAGCAGCTGCAACAGAATAAACTTTATTTTTGTAAAAACATTTTAAATAGCTATATAGCTCAGCAGCTGTGTGAAAATATATTTTAATTGATTTATTTAGATTATTATTATTATTATTATTATTATTTGTAAGTTTAAACAGGTCACATTCCTGTTAACTCTTAGTTCACTTACCAAAAAGTAGCTGCAAAAGCAAAATGTTTGTTACAATCTAAGTAACCTAAATTCCTGCAAAAGAGTGAATTATCAATAAAATAATTTTAAGTTCCATGTTCTGTCATCCATTATTCCACTACTTTTCCTGATGTTTTAGGTTTTTACCGCGGTATCGTTTCAGTATCGGTATCGAGATATTTAGGCAGGTATCGGTATTGAACTCATAATTTTGGTATCATGACGACACACACACACACACACACACACACACACACACACACACACACACACACACCACACACACACACACACACACACACACACACACACCCACCCCCCCTCATGTTTGTCACTGTGCTCTGTCCCCACGATCAGTGGTTCCCGTGTTCAACAGCACAGAACTCCTTCACACGGAGCACATCTGGCACCCCAGGATACGGGAGGTAAGCCTGTCTGTCTGTCTGTCTCTAATAAGGCTCCTTCTGGGTGTTGCCAGAAGTATCCCAGCACACTGCGGGGAGATTGACACCTGTCCTTGGTTCTCCAGATCCAGGGCGCCATCATCGTGTCGTCTCTGATCGAGGTGTGCATCGGCGCGCTGGGGCTCCCCGGGGTGCTGCTGAAGTACATCGGCCCGCTGACCATCACCCCCACCGTGGCCCTCATCGGCCTGTCCGGCTTCCAGGCAGCCGGGGAGAGGGCGGGGAAACACTGGGGCATCGCTATGCTGTAAGCGCACCTGACCGGCCCCCATTCACCCCACACATAGACGTGTGTACATAGACACGCCGCAACGGTCTCAACATCACCGCCATATTGGGGAGGGCGAGACTGGCCTGTAAATGCATACAAGTGCAATACAGGTGGATAAGATAAGATATAACTTTATTGATCCCAATGGCCCGGATAAAAAGCGCTATAATGATAATGGATGGATAAATGGATAATGCATAATATATAACAGTATTTTTTTTGTACTCCACGTAGATCATAAACCATCGAATATATAAATGACCCATTGAAATCCGCTAGAGAAATGTAAATGTTTCAGTGCTTTTTTATACAGAAATACAGCAGCTTTGCATATTGCCATGTGGTTGTAATGCCAGCCGGTGCCTCGCTAGCCCCCAAGGCGCCACTCTCTCAGAAGAGAACATCGGCTGCTAACGGCCTCCAATTAGCCCTCTCTCATTTAAGCTAATTGATTGGTGCAAATGTATCTGGCCGCCGGTTAGAAGAATACAATGAAATCGTGGGAACATTGGCTGTGTGAGTATATGTAGCCGCACGGCCGCACTTCTAGGGGATACATTCGGGGTGTCATTGTGGTGCACACACACACACACACACACACAGACACACACACACACACACACACACACACACACACACACACACACACACACACACACCCAGTGAGCAGGTTCTGCTACTCCGCAGGACCATCTTCCTGGTGCTGCTCTTCTCCCAGTATGCCAGGAACGTCCAGTTCCCTCTGCCCATCTACAAGTTCAAGAAGGGCTGGACGGTGTGAGTGTACCGGCTGCTGAGGTCTCAAGATGTTCCCTGTAAGTGGACACACTCACACACATGGTGGGACTGTGGTTTCACTTCCTATTTCTCTGCACTCTCACACCCTTTCATTTAAATTTGTTTAATGTCAATGTTTTTTCTTTTAACTTTCATTTTGCTTTTTGAAAACCTCTTAAAGACATCAGGGTTACAGGCATGGCCAGCATGAAAAGGAAACCCTCACACAATATAAACACAGTAAAACACTAGCTACACTCTCTCCCATCTATTTAAAAATCCACAAAATATGGCTTTTACCAATAAAGCAAAACTCATAAAATGCTTCCACATCTTTTGACCACTTTTGAATTTTGTATTTTAACGAAAATGTACACGAAAGTACACAAGTTCCTGAGATGCCTCCTAGTGATGATAGTTACGTATGTAACTATGTGAACTGGACACACGTCTCATGGCGCAATTCACCCATGGTTACTCTCTGGGTTGCCTGACACAGTAATACCAGTTGGCCTGTTTGGAACCCCTGGTGGTCGGAAGTGGAATGATTTCAAATGTTTAAATTCTGATCTTGCTCTATATTTTACTATCCATTACGTCATTTTGTGCAACATATTGAAGCGTCTATGTTTCAGTTTCAGTATGACTTTCGATTACCTTTTTACCGTTTATCTACAAATAACATTTTTCACTTAGTTTAGTTGGGATCCACAGGCAAGTGTGCCTTTGAGAATGCGGCTCCATCAACACACACACACACACATTGGCATCTGCTCTTTTAGAAGGGCGGTGTGGGTGGGTGGGTGAGTTTTAACACGGCTGCCGCTCCTCCCAGATCATCATGGCCATCCTGGTGTCCTGGCTCACGTGCTTCATCTTCACGGCCACTGACGTCTTCCCGCCGGAGAAGGACAAGTACGGCTACTACGCCCGCACCGACGCGCGCCAGGGCATTCTCACCGCCGCCCCCTGGTTCAAGATCCCCTACCCCTGTGAGTCACACACACACAGACACACACATGCACACCCCCACACAGAGAAAAGATGTTCTTGTGTTCAACCAGGCCCACCCACTGACCTTCTCATTGTGTGTGCGCGTGTGCGATGGATGTCCGTCTCCCCGCAGTTCAATGGGGCGTTCCCACGGTAACCATGGCGGGTGTCATCGGCATGCTGAGCGCGGTGGTGGCGAGCATCATCGAGTCCATCGGGGACTACTACGCCTGTGCCCGGCTCTCCGGTGCTCCCCCGCCACCCGTGCACGCCATCAATAGGTGAGGGCTCACCTGAGGGCCTCTCCCTGTACCGTACCACACCACACACCCGCCCAGCTGACGTGGTGGTGGTGGTGGTGGGGAAGGGACTCGGTGGCAAAGAACTACCTTGGAGCCCACCCAGTTTAGAGTCCAGACTGTGACCATTGGCTAGAACGTTCCCTGTGTCATTCTCTCCATGTCTGTCTGTCGTGTCTGTCTTGTCTGTTTGTCTCTCTCACTCTCTGTCTCTCTTGCTGTCTCCCTCTCTCTTCTTCTGTTACATCTTCACGGTGCTTTCCATAAAGGCAGAAAATGTCCACAAACTATTATTGTCTCATACGATATCACAGACAATCACAACAATATAACTCTTGTGGGTCTGTGAGGCCCTTTGAGAAAGTGAGCTGAAACCTCGCTCAGCCCTTGTTGTTGTTGACGCTGATGCTTGGGGTTTCCCGCAGGGGCATCTTTATGGAGGGCGTGTCCTGTGTGCTCGACGGTCTGTTTGGCACCGGCAACGGCTCCACCTCGTCCAGTCCCAACATCGGGGTTCTGGGCATCACCAAGGTATTTGATCCCGGCATGCGTTTATACTTTTATACTTTTATACATACACTCTCTAAATGGGTCACCTCCCCCCCCACCGGTCCTTCCAGGTGGGCAGCAGGCGCGTGATCCAGTACGGCGCCGCCATGATGCTGCTGCTGGGGCTTGTGGGTAAATTCAGCGCGCTCTTCGCCTCGCTGCCCGACCCGGTGCTGGGCGCGCTCTTCTGCACGCTGTTTGGCATGATCACGGCCGTGGGGCTGTCCAACCTGCAGTTTGTGGACCTCAACTCCTCCCGGAACCTCTTTGTGCTGGGCTTCTCCATCTTCTTCGGCCTGGTGCTGCCCAGCTACCTGAAGCAGAACCCGCTGGTCACCGGTGAGTCCAGCCAGCCCACACTGAGAAGGAAATTACCTTTGGCCATGATTGATTGATTCTTTTTTTTGCGATTTAATCTTTGATGTGCATTACTATATGGGTATAACTGGTCTTTCTGTGCCCTGCGTTGCTTTTTACATGAATGTGCCTGGACAGAACACAGTTGATGCAACGGATTAATACTATAGCGCCATCTGTAGGTCGATACTGTTAACGTTTCCACTAAGATTACATTGACGTTTTTGGCTTACATTTTTCTTCCAAAAGAAAAATAAATAAAAAACATACATTTTGAGTCAACAATTAAACAAATATTGGGGAAGCAAAGAATCCTGCCAGTTTTTTTTTCCCCCACCGCTAGCGTGTATGGAATCAGTGGAGAGGAAGTAGGCCTTGGCTCAGTCTCTCTCTCTCTCGCTCTGTCTCTCTGTCTCTAGGTATTGTCGAGGTAGACCAGGTGTTGAACGTCCTTCTGACCACAGCTATGTTTGTTGGTGGCTCTGTGGCGTTTGTTCTTGACAACACTATACCAGGTAAGCCTTTACAAGTACACACAAACAACGTAATAATTTGTACATTTTTACATTACTTTGGTTTAGCAGTAGCAGCCATCTACTTCATTCCTCATGCCAAAATCTTATGTTCGGTACAAAGTGTGAGTTCCAACTGGTCGACGTTCTTGTCTGAGCCTCCTCCCTCTGCATCTCCAGGCACGCCCGAGGAGAGGGGCATCGGCAAGCTGAAGCGGGGCACGGGGCCCATCGCCTCCGAGCTGGAGAGCATGCGCTCCTACGACCTGCCCTTCGGCATGGCCTTCATCCGCCGGCACACCGTCTTCCAGCACGTGCCCATCAGCCCCACCTTCACGGGCTACCAGTGGGGGGCGCTGCGGGGCACGTGCCGGAGCCGCATGGCCCGCGGGGACGCCGGGAAGGGGCCCGCCGGGAAGGCAGCGGAGGGGGGTGTCGCCGCCGCCACCCCCGGAGATAGCCGGGTATAGCACTGTGACTCTGGGGAGCGGAATGATGGTGGTGGGACGGATGGATGCACGGATTGACGGATGGACTGATGACTGAAGAATAGAGGACTGGAGAAGAGAAAGAAGCCTGCGTCCCCTGTGTGTCTGTCTGTCTGTCTGTGTGTGTGTGCGTTTTCCTTCTGTGTTATTTGTACGTTTTTTTTCGAAGCTGTGTTGTTCCCTCCGTCTTCCTTCTGTCTCTCCATGCCGATGTGTATGTGGAACCACTTCAACACGTTGCACAATGTCAGACTGTGGCAAGACATGCATGCATGCAGGAGTGCACCGCAAGAGGTTGGGGGTTGGGGGGGGGGGGGGGTTGCACATCCAGTTTCTTTAATGTAGATGAAAATCTAGAGTTGATGCTTCAACGTCTCCTCCTCACACACACGTCATTGACATGCGCAGAGCTGCAGCCGTTTAGAAAACAATGTGGTCTTCGACATTGGGGGTTATCCAACAAAATAGTGTGTGTGTTTGTGTGTGTGTGTATATATACATGCATGCATGATGAGTACACGGGTACATGTTTGCGTCACATGTACAAGCTGCAACATGTCATTTTGCAAGCGGAAGCAGAAGGATGTCCACATACTAACAACAACACGTATTTGTGTGTTGGTGGTCTAGGCTAGGCTGGAAACCATGTTAATGGACATGCTAATCAATCAGATGCTGGATATTGTGTCATCCTGGCAGAGCAGGGTGTGGCGTTCTCTGCGTTCACGCAGCTGGAGGTAAACGGTTGCGTTCTACAATGTTCGCGCCTCCATTGAACCTTTGCGCAAATCCAACGCCATTAGACCTGTACCTTTTCCATCGTCACTGCCCACTGAAAGGTTGTCTTCATTCAGTAGAATGATTGGAGCATCGATATAGGCATACATTTGCCAAAATACCAGCTCTGGAACTCAAAAAGTGTCTCAGTATTATCTTATGCGCCATTGAATCACTAAACCCTTTTTATGGTTGACAATACCCCATCCACACCCACATGATCAGCCCTGATTCTGCTTCTGCATGGAGCACAGAGTGTACCTCAAGTTGGGACTTAAAATGCACCGGCTTTGCAAATTGTTCTTTGATTGGAATCATTTCATTCACTGAGGACCTTAATTTTCATGTTGACATTGGCTGATGTCTTTTCTTCTTTCTATGGACACTGGGGATGAAGGTTAGGATTATGCAATTACTGTTATTAATTATTGTTGTCATGCCCCAACCAATGACACTAGTGGACGAGGAGAATGCAAGTTCTAAAGTAGTGTGGCTGAGAATAGTATGCTCCCAGATGCATGAGTGTACCTTGTTCGAAGAGTACGTAGAGTAGATCTTTTTCCCTTTTTACCGTCTAACTGACCCAAACGGTTAGATTTCTAATTCATTCCACAACCTCCCGTTTCCTGCCATTGTGTTTAAACATCACACGTACATTTGACCTGTTTACTTGCATCGAGGCTTTGCGGGCAGTGAACCCTCTATTGCTTTTCCGACAGCCCGCGTAGCTAGTAGTAATTCATGTGTTAAAGTCACTACATGGCAGTCATGTGGATGTCGCCCAACTCTCCAACCTAAACGGCTGTTATTACTGTAAAATGTACAGGGAACTGTAGTAGATTTGGAAGTATGGTTTGATTTTCCTAGACTGTGTATTCTCTCACCTTTGGACCATTACATCAGATAGTGAGGCATTGTTGCTTTTTCATTGTTATTTTTTAACTTGATTGTTATTTTTTGCACTTCATCGTTCTGTTCTCCAACTCTCTCTGCCGCTCCGACGCTCAGGTCTCTCCTTCCATCCCTCAGTCCATCCCAACACACTGTACACCACACCCTCTGGTAGATGGCTGCTCCTGATTGGTTACTAGTCTCTTTGCTTTCGTTCTATCGTATGTCCGTGCAGGCGGAACCCAGTGAGAGATATCTATACATCACCACGGAGACTCTTGGCTCTTTGAACTGGAAGCCATTGGGTGGGAAAAAAGGTTGATTAGCATGGACGCCACGTCAATGAGAGCCTTGCCTTCCATCAAGGCCGGCGTGGTGCGTACCGCTGCTATGTGGCGACTGTCAAAGTCCAACAGTGGCTAAAAAGAAAATGGTGTGTGAAAAAACACCCGTTAAAACAGTATTGTGTAAGTGAGACGTTTGTTGAACCAAAATACTACAGAAACTCTTCATACCAAAACATTTTTTGTCATTGACAAAAAAAACAAACCCTGCTGTCTCGTACTAATTTATTTATTTATAAGACTATGTATAATGAAGATTTTTAAAGCACATTTAAGTGCCTCTTGCACAATGTTTAAAAAAAAAGAAAAGAATATTTTTAAGAATAGTTTACTGGTTTTTTGCCCTGTAGAAATGTGTAATCGGCTCCTCTACCTGCAGGTGGCGCCACATGACCCTAGATCTAGAGCCCCTTGGCTGGAGTGGCTTACAGCTACCGAGTCTATTACAGACCCGCATGGAGCTGCTTAAAGGTGCATTCTCTGAAGACCTTTTAAAATCACTTACAAAAAGCAACAGCTAAGTGAAGCAGTGATGTGATATAAGGCAAACACTTACTTGAACAGGGAATTTTTGAAGTTTGGGCCCAACATACATTACAAGTACTGTTTCTACATCTGTTTGTTTGTATTTTATTCTGTAGACTCGAGCAGGATGACTACCATAAAAATCTGATCGGTTCCTCGGGAACTGCTGCTGCTGCAGTGGTCACAACATTGTTTTGGTATAAGTCTACTTGGACCTGAAGATAGTTACCTAGCCTGCTAGTAGTTAAGTAAAATACAGTAAGCTACCTCCTCTGCCCATTCAGAACATCACCTGGTTAAGTGTTTGTTTAAATCATCTCACAATTCATAGTTGGATAGGGGGGGAGGGGTCTTTTTCTAGATGCAAACATGAAAATCATATATGCATATTATTCATTCATTATTCACCTTCCCCCCCCCCCCCCCCACTTGCCTGCCACTACAGAGTGGTTTCTGCTCTTCATTGAACCTGTCTTACTGTCAAGATGTTCACATTGAAGAAGATATGCCTGTCTTACACCTTTATTAATACGATCCTGTCTCTGTCTCTGTCTCCATTTGCACACTGAGGTAAAGTTGCTCAGTGTCGTCCATATGATGTATTCGTTTTTTTAACTTTCTACAGCCAGTTACCTTTTTTAAAGGTTGAATTCAATGCCTAAAAGAACTTAAACCTGACTTTCAACTTTCAAATGCCTAGATTTTGGCAAAATGGTCATCTTCAGTTTATTTTCGTAACGGTCATATCTTCAGCTTTTTCAGTTAATGAATGTTTTCAAAGGATGCATCTTAAAAAGGTGGCCATAATTAGTGCGACACAAAATAACCCTTTCAGTTATTTTGAAGGGGCACTATCTAAAGAATATAATTAAGTTAAGTGTTTTATCTTTTGAGTTAGTTTCGTTTCTTGTTTTGTATGCATAATTTTTTTACAGATGTGTGTTTGTAATAAGTCATATTATACTCATTAAATCCTGCTGGAAAGCATTGTTTTGTTACATTTTCATTTCAATGAGTTTTAACCCTTGTTCTTTTTTTTTTTTTATATCTGGTTTAATAAACATTTTATTTGTTAGGGCTTTTCCATATTGTATTTTTCTAACATTACTTTATTTTCATGTTAACACAGTATGAAAAATGGCTAATAGTTTCAATGGATGTTAAAAATGTATATTGAATTGCGTGCTAATTACGTGCAAAAATTCTCGACCAGATATTCAGTTGCAAGAAAATGTTATATTTGTTCCTAAAACTATTTAATATGATGATACAAATCAATACAGACTTTTGTCTTCATTGTACAATATTCCTTTCAATACACACACTGTTCCATTCCCACCGTTGTTCATTCTTCCTCTATTATTTCCTAGCGTTCATCCAGGACGTGACCGATAGCCCGGTCTCAAGTCCAAATAAACGTTGTGAAGGCCTTTATACACTCTCACCTGCAGCATCTAGCCCATCAGGTACACAGCCCCTCCTAATAGGCTCCAGGGGGGATGGTGTCATGTCTAGTGAGCTGCAAGGCGCGCAACTTCTCATCAGTCACATTTTTTTTCCTATAATCAAGATGGTTTGAGTTTGCATTTATAAAAATAGAAGATGTTCCAAAATGTGAAGTCTAAAAGTTTGACTTATAAAGCTGGACAAAGTTTAGTTGAATGTAGAATGGATCTTTATTAAGCAGAGCCTCATTTCAACAAACTGATATGAATGCTTGGCTACAAGAAGCATTGACACGATGTGTGGCCCACAGGATGTGGTGTGGGCTGGAGGTCAAAAGTCACCAGGATGAAACTGGCTCCAGCAAGACGCTCGGCTCTCTGATAGGCTCAGTTGGCGCAAAGGGGACGTCAGTTGTCGTGCTATGGTGAGGGGCGGGGCCTCGAGCATGGATAGGGGTGTGGCTACCGTGCCCTGGGATGTGTGTGTGTGTGTGTGTGTGTGTGTGTGTGTGTGTGTGTGTGTGTGTGTGTGTGTGTGTGTGTGTGTGTGTGTGTGTGTGTGTGTGTGTGTGTGTGTGTGTGTGTGTGTGTGTGTGTGTGTGTGTGTGTGTGTGTGTGGTCGTGGGCTTGTTCTTCTTTCTGGGAGGTTGTCAACATCAGGCGGAGGGGGTCCATAGCAGGATCAATGGTCTCATCTTCGTCCCAGAACTGATTTAAATAAAAGCCAATTTATGACAAACTGTAACGACTTACTTTGCTTTTACCACGAATAAAAAAAATAATTGTCTGTATGCATGTTTCTTTGGGGTGGGGGGCGTGTCGGCGTACTATTCTATTGTAGAATAGATTCTATTATTTTATCCTATTGATGGGTAAATGCTGATCACATGTGGCGTTGAACTATTGTTACATGTGAGGGGATGTAAGCCTTGGTTGAATGAAGCGGCTATAAAAAGTTACAAACCCAAAGTGTGGGTTTTTAAAGCTGACATCTGAAACGAGACGGAAATAGACCCCCCGTATTCCAGGCTCCACTCGGATGTGATGAAGAATAATGAATAGATTTGCATGTCATTATCCTCCAGACTAAACTAGACTCGAGTGGTGAAATCAGGGCCTACTGCTGCAAATTCTCGATTCAAATTGAATGAGGCCGAATGTCCCACCTGTCAGAGGTCTCAATGCATGTCTTATGTCATATTATTGGCCTTCATTTGTTCAAGACATCGATCTAATATATAGAAATCCAATACCCCCCCCCCTCCCACCCCCGCACCAAAAAAAACCTACATAATTACAAAAAAAATGTATTTATAATCATGCATTCAGATTGTGTTGTGTTTTAAATGGAGCCATATGAATCAATGAATATGCATCGTGATGTGGAGTTAAACTACTCAATGAAGACCCATTGAGTAAGAGCGATGAATGGGATTTGCAAAAGAGTGCCTATAGACTGGAGTTAGTGGGTTTAGACTGGAGTTAGTGCCTATAGACTGGAGTTAGTGCCTATAGACTGGAGTTAGTGCCTATAGACTGGAGTTAGTGCCTATAGACTGGAGTTCGGGGGTTCGGTGTTTTATTATGCGTGGTGTGTGCAGTTCATGGGGGGGGGGGGGGCGCTCATTGTTTCCCCCACTTTATTCTAGACGCTGTCAGCGCGAACAAAGGGGCGTCAAGTCCTGCACGCTGATTGGTTCCCCGGGTCAGACGCCGAGAGGTTCCCAACAGATGGGGTCTCACTTCTGCCCGTCCGCGCACACACGCACACACACACACACACGCATACGCACGCACGCACGCACGCACGCACACACACACGTCCCCCTAGCACCCGTGATTGCTGCCGACAACAATCCTCCAAACCCGCGGAGAGAAGCCAGAGAGAGGGGACGGATCAGTCAGTGGACCTTCTTCTTCTTCTTCTTCTGCTTCTTCTTCTTCTTCTTCTTCTCAGACACCAGATTGTAAGTAGACCCCCCATCCCCCCCCCCCCCCTCCGCCTCCATCTCCGATCATTATCACGAGGATGCCGCTTGATCTGATCGCAATGTCTTATTTCTTCTATAGGCTCACTTTTTGAGATCCATTGAACTGGATTACGGGGCAGACAGTGTGGTTGGATTGGTGGTTGATTGGTTGATGAACGTGTATTAGATATATTAGATACGCGTCCATCCGTAAGGAAGAGGACGCGTGGATGAGATCAGCGTCCGGCCGATCGCACAGAAACCGTCGCCAAAGCGTAATAGTTGCGGACATATTGTCTTGTTGTGGTCCTACTCCTGGCGCGCCTCGTGGTCCTGTGGTCCCTGGTCCTGTGGTCCCTGGTCCTATGGTCCCTGATCCTTTGCTCCCTGGTCCTATGGTCCCTGGTCCTATGGTCCCTGGTCCTTTGGTCCCTGGTCCTATGGTCCCTGATCCTTTGCTCCCTGGTCCTATGGTCCCTGGTCCTATGGTCCCTGATCCGTTGGTCCCTGGTCCTATGGTCCCTGATCCGTTGGTCCCTGGTCCTATGGTCCCTGGTCCTTTGGTTCCTGATCCTTTGCTCCCTGGTCCTATGGTCCCTGATCCGTTGGTCCCTGGTCCTATGGTCCCTGGTCCTTTGGTCCCTGATCCTTTGGTCCCTGGTCCTATGGTCCCTGATCCTTTGGTCCCTGGTCCTATGGTCCCTGATCCTTTGGTCCCTGGTCCTATGGTCCCTGGTCCCATGGTCTCTTTCCATGCACAGCTGATGAGGGGACATGTGGATCAACTAAAGTGGTCTCAGTGTCTCTGATCGCACAACGTAGCCTACATGTGTAACGCTTACAATCCTTGTGCACGTATAAAGCGGACAGGCTGTTGTAATGTAGTCGTAGGCTACTACCTCTGTTCGGTGGAGGCTATTGCCAAGCAAAGCGTCATACTTTCCACTACTAAGTCGCCAAAGAATTCATATTGTATTCGCATTAGCTTTTTTTCTTTTTCTTTTAATGTTATTACTTTATCAAGCTATACTGGGAGGCCACCGAGAGGTCAACCACAGTTTGTGCATGACAGGAGCTCAGTGGCAGATTTACACTGTGGAGGAGGAGACACGCGTGGTCTTAAAACAAACCCCCACTCTCTCTCACACACTGCCAGTCTCTCTCTCTCTCTGTCTCTCTCTCTCTCTGTCTCTCTGTCTCTCTGTCTGTCTGCCTGCCTGTCTGTCGTACACACACAAACAACAAACCCGCCTCTCTCTCTCTCTCTCTCTCTCTCTCTCTCTCTCTCTCTCACTGCCTGTCTATCTCTGTTTGTCTGTATGTCTGTCTATCTGCCTCACACACACACACACACACACACACACACAAGATAGCTATGTGGGTTAGATTAGTGAGGTAATGCCAATATTGATGATGATGATGATGGTGATGATGGTGATGGTGATGGATGATAGTCCATTCCAGAAGTGCAGTGGCTTGGTTTGAAACCCAATGATTGACACGTAGGAAGGCCAGGACGGCGGAGAGACGGGTGAAGGTAGTTCAACAGTTCAATTCACCAGAGCTTTGGTCTGCTGCTTGGGTGACTAAAAGGCCACAGCCATATATGGGCGCGTTTTGCGGCCATATTGTCACAGTACACATGAGGTTATTGACATCATTTTGCTGAAAAATGTAGTTGGGACACAGGCTTGTTGACTTTCTTTCAGTTTTAGGACACAACAGAACCAAGCACAGTTTTGAGTTAAACTTGTTACACGTGGGACAACTCCAACATTGTGTTGTCTTGTTGTGAGCGCCCGACCGCACGCTAGCACTAGCCACGCGCGCGCCGCTAGCTCGACTCATGACTCTGACTCTGAGTCTGAGTCTGAGCTGCCGTTAATCGAGGCCACGACTTTCCATTGTGCGGGTCAATAATGCCTCCAGAGCGTCACACAGGTGGACCGGGAGCCCAGAATACACACGTTGCTGAAATATTGATTGGGCTCCGCTGTGTGCCAAGCTGATTGGAGATTAATATTTGATCCGGTATCACAACCACAACAACAACAACACAGGTGAAGTCATGCGTGTTGTGTGGACGCTGCCAGAGCTGGACACAGTTTGGCAGATCTCCTCGACGGCGAAGGCTTCGTCTTTCAGGGCTGACACTTTACATCACATCATCCTCGTCATCAGATCTTCCTCGCCCCTCGATTGCCCTGCAGACCAAACCGTTTAAACTGCAGAAGTACATGAAGTCCTGTATCTTGATGAACCTGATCCCACAGATAATGACACGGTAGTTAAGTTCTAGATAGAGGAAGTGCATGGAGGCAAACAGGCTTTCCTTATCTGTGTGTGTGTGTGTGTGTGTGCTCTGTGTGTGCGTGTGTGTTTAGATTAGATTAAAATGTATTATCATTGCACAGCACAAGTACAGTACAGGGAAAAGAAGTTGGCATCTAACCAGAGTGAAAATGAGGCAGTAAAGTACATAGTACAGGTATGTGAACAATAAATAAGTAAACTATATGTATTGAGCAGGGGTATACAGTTGTAATAAATATATATATATATATATATATATATATATGTACATGGCTATTCTACAGGTATGTAAACAATAAGTGTGTAAACTATAGGTAGAGGTATTTAGTTGTGATTACAGTGCAAGGCAGTTGAAGACATTGATGGTGATAGGATATATTCACAGAGGTCAGAGTTTGTACGGTGGGCAGCGGAGCCTAGAGTATAGGCAAGGGGGCGGGGGGGGGGCTGTCATCAGGGAGTTCAGGGAGATGACAGCTGAGGGGAAGAAGCTGTTCCTGAGCCTGCTTGACTTGGAACGAAGGTTCCTGTAGCGCCTCCCAGAGGGAAGGAGGGCAAACACTCCATGGCTGGGGTGAGAGGTGTCTTTGACAATGCTGCGTGCCTTCCTCAGACACCGTTTGTGTTGGGTAGTCTCTATTGCAGGGAGTGGTAATCCGATGATGCGTTGGGCGGCTTTACCACCCTCTGCAGCGCTTTCTGGTCTGAAACAGTGCAGTTGCCGTACCACACTGTGATGCAGTTGGAGAGTATGCTCTCAATGGCACACCGGTAAAAGTTCACCAGAATCTGAGGGGACAGGTGGGCTTTCCTCAGTCTCCTCAGGAAGAAGAGACGCCGGTGAGCCTTCTTGACCAGTGAGGCGGTGTTGAGGGTCCAAGAGAGGTCCTTGGAGATGTGGACCCCCAGGAATTTGAAGCTGGAGACACGCTCGACCTCCGCACCGTTGATGAGGACGGGGGCGTGCGCGCCAGCTCTGGTCTTCCTGAAGTCCACGATGAGCTCCTTGGTTTTCTTGGTGTTGAGGGCCAGGTTGTTGTCGGCACACCACGCCACCAGGTGCTGGACCTCCTCCCTGTAGGCTGCCTCATCGTTGTTTTTGATGAGGCCCACCACCGTTGTGTTGTCTGCGAACTTGATGATGGTGTTGGTGCCATGTATAGGAGTGCAGTCCTGGGTGAAGAGGGAGTAGAGGGGGCTCAGCACACAGCCCTGCGGGACGCCGGTTTTCAGGATGAGGGTGGAGGTGGTGAGATTGTCTAACCTAACAGACTGGGGTCTGTTGGTTAGGAAGTCCAGTATCCAGTTACAGACAGAGGGGTTAATGTCAAGGTTCTTGGTTTCCACGAGGTCACCAAGTTTGGAGATGAGTTTGGAGGGGATGATGGTGTTGAATGCTGAGCTCAAAGTCGATGAACAGCATTGTCACGTGGGTGTTGCTCTCATCCAGGTGGGAGAGAGCAGAGTGAAGAGCTGAGGAGACGGCGTCTTCCGTGCTCCTGTTCTCACGGTCGGCAAATTGGTGTTTATCCAGTGAGGGTGAGAGGCCAGATTTGAGGTGAGCCAGGACCAGCCTCTCGAAGCACTTCATGATGATGGGGGAGAGTGCAACAGGGTGGAAGTCGTTGAGGCTCGCTGCAGAGGAGTGTTTTGGCACTGGCACAATGGAGGTGGATTTAAAGCACGCTGGAACAACTGCCTGAGCTAGTGACCGGTTGAAAATATCAGTGAAGACCTTGGTCAGCTGCTCAGCGCAGTTCCTGAGCACGCGACCGGGGATGCCATCAGGACCGGCTGCCTTACGGGCATTTGTTCTGCTCAGTGCCGCACACACACGTCTGTGGGGGAGAGGGTGAGGGGTTGGTGGTCAGCAGGGAGAGTAGCCCTGGTGGGCAGCTCGTGGTTGTCCCGGTCGAAGCGGGCATAAAAGTTATTGAGCTCGTCAGGGAGGGATGAGTCAGTGGTTGGGGGGGAGTTGTTGGAGGGTTTGTAGTCCGTGATGGCCTGTATGCCCTGCCACATGCGTCGGGGGTCAGAGTTGTTGAAGTGATCTTCAACCCTCCGCTTGTGGTTGAGCTTGGCCAGCTTGATGCCTTTGTTCAGGTTGGCCCTCTCAATGGTGGTAGTGTCTGTGCACCAAGCCTTGTTAATATACAGTAGATGCTCAAACCTCCGCCCCTGGTTTTACCGGAGCCCTCCGCTGATCTGTCTGCTCTGTGTAGAGTGAGCCCCGTTAGCTCAATAGCACTGTCGGCGATTCCGCTGTTAAGCCATGACTCTGTGAAAATCATGACGTCGCGATCCTTAATCCATTTATGGTTGATGATCCGCAGCCGTAGTTCATCAATTTTGTTTGCCAGAGACCGTACGTTGGCGAGGAAAACGCTGGGTAGCGATGGGCGATGTGGGTTAGCTCTTAGCTTAGCCCGTAGCCCTCTGCGGCTACCTCTCCTTTGTTTACGGTCTCTCCGCAGGCGATGAGCCCGGCCAGCCGGCCGTGCTGTGATGAGATCCACCGGCGTTTCAGCGGGGAGCTGAAGATCGCCGATAACGTTGCCAGAATGTCGTAATCCAATTTCAAAAAGGTTCTGTCTGGCGTACGTTATGAAACCAAGACTGTTCTGTGTGAACAGACTTAGAATAATTATGTATATCACCGCTAATTTGCAAAATCTGGTGAGACGCTGGGCCTCGCGATGTGTACGCGCCGCCATCTTTATGCTGTGTGTGTGTTTGTGTGTGTGTGTGCGTACGTGTGTGTGTCTGTGTGTGCTTGTGTGTGTCTGAGCGTGTGTGTGTTTGTGCTGTGTGCATGCATGTGTGTGTGTGTGTGTGTGCTGCGTGTGCGTGTGTGTCTGAACGTGTGTGTGTGCTTGTTTGGGTTGGATAGGGTAGGATCATCCATCTCTGCCGTCTGAATTGAGGAAGTGTGGGCCTGTGTTTTGGGGCGAGCCAGCCAACTTCCTGTGTCACTGACTCAGCGAAGGAGGAAGTGATTAGCGGAAGGCAAGCGCTTCCTCCTTCACGCTGCTGCCTCTCTCCTCGTCCACCCGTCCTACGTCTGAGAGACATTGGGGGGACCGGTGGCGCTGTGTGTGTTCTGAGGCAAAAACTCTCAAACGTGTATCTGGGATTAAAGCGGCACAGAGAGGTGGGACTACGTACTTTTTGTTGTTGTTGTTATGACAGTTATGATGGTTTCTTGATGCTTTTTTGTCCAGTCTTGTCTTCCATACATGGCAACGTTTTAGCAGACGTAAGCGTTTTATAACACAACAATTGTTGTGTTATAAAACAGCAGTTAAGATGGTCATTATTCGTGTGGTGTGTGTGTGTGTGTGTGTCGATGTTGTCTGTGTGTGTGTGACATGTGTACAAATATGAAAGAGTTGCAGCCTGTGTGGGTGTGTGTGTGTGTGGTGTGTGTAACGTGTGTGTGTGTGTGTGTGTGTGTGTGTGTGTGTGTGTGTATGATGTGTGTGTGTGTGTGTGTGTTGCTTCAGACAGATGAATGCTTAAGCAGCAGAAGGGATTTGACCTGATGATGCATGTGTTCTGCACCTGTTCCATTCCTTCTGGAAGCTTCCTTCCTGCTCCCCATCTACGCACATGCATAAAGACACACACACATGTATAAAGACACACACACATGTATAAAGACACACACACATGTATAAAGACACACACACATGCATAAAGACACACGCACATGCATAAAGACACACACACATGTATAAAGACACACACACATGTATAAAGACACACACACATGTATAAAGACACACACACATGCATAAAGACACACACACACACCCTGGCATTTTGCCAAGTATTTTAATTCCTGCCTTGTTAAATGTGTGTGTGTGTGTGTGTGTGTGTGTGTGTGTGTGCGTGCGTGCGTGCTAGCGGTTTTGCATGTGGGGGGTGAACACGTGCTTGTGTGTGCAAGTCACTGTGTGTGTGTGTGTGTGTGTGTGTGTGTGTGTGTGTGTATGTGCAGATGAAAGAGTTGCAGCCGTGTGTGTGTGTTGTGTGTGTGTGTTTGTGTGTGTGTGTGTGTGTGTGTGTGTGTGTGTGTGTGTGTGTGTGTGTGTGTGTGTGTGTGTGTGTTGTGTGTGTGTGTGTGTGTGGTGTGTGTGTGTGTGTGTGTGTGTGTGTGTGTCTGTCTCAGCATGAATGGCCACCGCAGAAGAGACCGAAGAGAAGTTTGTGCTTAAGGAATGGGGAAGGTGGGCAGCAGCTGTCCTGCTCCGACACAGAGCAGTTTGTGTGAAGACTGCACTCACACAGAGGACTTGTGTGATTGGTTAAAGTGTGAAGACTACACTCACACAGAGGACTTGTGTGATTGGTTAAAGTGTGAAGACTGCACTCACACAGAGGACTTGTGTGATTGGTTAAAGTGTGAAGACTACACTCACACAGAGGACTTGTGTGATTGGTTAAAGTGTGAAGACTACACTCACACAGAGGACTTGTGTGATTGGTTAAAGTGTGAAGACTACACACACACAGAGGACTTGTGTGATTGGTTAAAGTGTGAAGACTACACTCACACAGAGGACTTGTGTGATTGGTTAAAGTGTGAAGACTACACTCACAGAGGACTTGTGTGATTGGTTAAAGTGTGAAGACTACACTCACACAGAGGACTTGTGTGATTGGTTAAAGTGTGAAGACTACACTCACACAGAGGACTTGTGTGATTGGTTAAAGTGTGAAGACTACACTCACACAGAGGACTTGTGTGATTGGTTAAAGTGTGAAGACTACACACACACAGAGGACTTGTGTGATTGGTTAAAGTGTGAAGACTACACTCACACAGAGGACTTGTGTGATTGGTTAAAGTGTGAAGACTACACTCACACAGAGGACTTGTGTGATTGGTTAAAGTGTGAAGACTACACTCACACAGAGGACTTGTGTGATTGGCTAGAGCGTGAAGAGCTGATCCATCAGGCGGAGAGAGGAGGACGCTGTTATTATTTGTAACTGTAGTGTATTTCTGGGAGGTGGAAGCCACTCTGTTTAGTCCATGTGCTGCTCCTCCTCCTCTTCCTCCTCCTCCTCCTCCTCCTCCAGCTCCTCTGAGGCTCTCTGTAGCCCTGCTGAGTGTCATGAGATTCATCTGTCAAACTCACTCTCTCTCCCCCTTCTCTATCTCTCTCCCTCGCTCTCTCCCTCTCTCTTCCTCTCCCTTGCTCTCTCTCTCTGTCCGTCTGTCTTGTCTCTATGTCTGTTGCTCTGCCTGTCTGTCTGTCTATCTCTGTCTGTCTGTCTGCCTCTGCCTGTCTGTCTGTGTCTCTCTCTCTGTCTGTCTGTCTGTCTGTCTGTCTGTCTGTCTCTGTTTCTCTGTGTGTGTATGTGTGTCCCTCTCTGTTTCTTTATTCTCTATACACCCTCGCTCTCCCACCCCACCCATGCCTCTGTGTTTCTCTCTCTCTCTCTCTCTCTCTCTCTCTCTCTCTCTCTCTCTCTCTCTCTCTCTCTATATATATATATATATATATATATATATTTATACACCCTCTCTCCCACTCCATCTCTCTCTCACTCTCTAGACACCCTCCCTCTCCTACTCCGTCTATGTCTCTCTGCCTCTCTCACTGCTCTCCTGGTTTGTTTTCCTAGTGCCTCCCATGCTGACTCATAATGGAAGACCTACACGACGGAGTTCAGCTCGGAGAGAACAAGTTTATAAGCAAGTAAGGACAATCTCCACAGACTGTCCCCATATACAACACCAGGACACAGAGCACTATGTCCCCGTACACAACACCAGGACACACCAGGAATCACATACAGATAGACTATAATATAATACGCAGTGAAAGGCTAGGTGTCTGTATAATATATGCATAATATTGGTATACAAATTCAAATATCAAATATAGAGATATTTGGTAAAGATGTATAGTCTGCAGTGTAAGATGCAGTCTTTAAAGGCTATATAAACGTACCTGGTATACAATGTACATTGAGTACATTGTATATTACATTGTATACATTGTACTTGCAGAAGGATGTGGATGCTTTATATGCAACACAATTTCGACAAGGCACAATTTAGGAACGTTTTAGTTATATATTGTGACACACTATATGTAGCTCCAATGTACCACTAGGAGTTGGTCAATTTGCTGGAGATATAGGCATTGATTTAGTGGTGTGAAGACAGGAGTGAAACACTGTGCCCAGCTTTGCTCACTGAAAACCTCTGTCTCCAGGGCAACCGTTCTCTCACATCTGAAGATGTACAACCTCTACTACGAAGGGCAGAATCTGCAGCTCAGGCACAGAGAGGTATGGGCTGTGCGTGTGTGCGTGTGTGTGTGTGTGTGTGTGTTGCTTCTAGAAGATTTTCAAACCATTATCAGAGACCTACTCGGTGTATTAATAAAACCATGAATGTGTGTGTGTGTGTGTGTGTGTGTGTGTGTGTGCACAATTGTGTGTGTGTGTGTGTGTGTGTGCGCACAATTGCATGCATGTGTGTGTGTGCGCACACGTGGGTATATTTGCATGGGTGCGTCCGTGCGTGTGTGTGTGTGTGTGTGTAGCTTGTAAAAGATCTTCAAGAGTTAGAGAGTCTGAGACAGATTCAGATTGTTGAAAAAAAACATGAATATACTATATATATATATATATATATATATATATATTGTACTCGTATGTGTGTATATGATGTGTGTGTGTGTGTTTCTCTGAATCACTCCTATTGGTCCCGCCTGTGTGTGTGTGTGTGTGTGTGTGCGTGTGTGTGTGTGTGTCCATGTGTATGCGTGTCCGAGCAGGAAGAGGGCGAGCTGGTCGTCGAGGGGCTGCTCAACATCTCCTGGGGCCTGCGGCGGCCAATCAGGCTGCAGATGCAGGACGACCACGAGAGGATCCGCCCGCCGCCTTCCTCCACATCCTGGCACTCAGGCTGTGCCCTGGACGGTCAGGGGTGAGCTCCTCTCCCCTCCCCCCCTCCCTTCCCCCGATCCTATCCCATCCCTTCACACACACACACAGGGCTTCAGTGACGCCACAATGACCGGAAGATGCGAGGGTCTCGTGCACAGATATGGAGTTTGTTTACAGGAGGTCAGTGGGGGGTGTGTCTCGAGATGCTTTGGTGTATCGGTCAGACCGAGATATAGAGCGACGCCCTCCGCATCGGTCCAACCTTACCTAGCACCACACTAAAGGCTTTGTGATTCAAGTCAATGATATGTTGTTCTGCAGCTGGTGAAGAGGTAACGAATGAGTCATTCAACGACAGCTCATTATACAGATGGGAACCCCTCCAAGCACATTTCAAGATTCAAGAACTTTATTTGTCACGTCCACATACAGGATATGCATTCCGATGCTCGGAATGCATCGTGGAATGCGCAAAAGAATGCCAAAGACAACTTGAATCGGGTGGATCAGAACCAGAATATCTAGCAGGGATAAGATAACAGCAGGGATGAGAAATATGAAAAATAGATGTAAGACAGCCCTCCACAGCACAGCTACTGCTCAGCATCATCTTAAGCTAGCCATGATGTACACCCACACACACGTCCACGTGCTTGGATTTTGAATAGCTGACTTTAAGCCACGCGTTGTCAATGGAGGGACATGATGCAGGTTATACCAAACCGCCGTGCCACACCGAGCCTTTTCAGTTTCCAGTCTCTGGAGATTTTTAGCGAAAAACGATGTTCAATTTGTTGCAGAGTTGTATTGTATACCGATGGTTGTTAATGTTCACATATCATCTGCTCTCATTCTTTCACCGCAACACGTCTCGTATATCACTGCTTTAAATCAATAATTCACCCAAGGGTAATGCCATTTTGGTGCTTCTGTCCCAAATGTATTTGATGGTGGGTAAGTGAATGTTAAGGCAAATATGCAGTTAGTGTTTGATGTATATCACACTGTCATCAAACTCCCTCCACCCTCTTTTAATATCGCTGCGATGCCTCCTCATCCTCCTCTCAAACTCCGGTAGCCAGGTTTTCGGAAGAACCTCCCGGACGAATTGAACAGCCACTCACTGTGTGTTCCACTGTGTGTTGCCAGCTCCCCCAACAGTGCAGAGGGACAGCAGACGCCACAACAGGCCCCGCCTACCGTGGAGGTCACGGCCCCCGATGACCCCCCAGGAGGACCCCATGTCCCGGACGATGCGGCAGAAGGTCTGTTGTATTGAAGATCTGAAGAACGTTGATGACAATTTAATAAACAATATATATACTGTATATTAATAGAATAGAACGACAGGCCTAGATCGTTTCTTAGAAGACAATGTTATGCTTTCAGGGTTATATCAAGTCAATGGCTTCAGTGGATTACAGTGCTAAAAATAGTTCTATTCTAAATACAAACATCATAAGAGTTGAAAAATATCTGTGGCATCTGTTAAAAATTCTTTAATCTGCTATATACTGTATGTTCCACAAAGTATGTCACATTTCACAATTTAACAGCGTCAATCATGTGACGTCTTCTCATTGGACAGAGAACGACGATGATGATGACTCCGCCCAGCTCCTGAGGACAAAGAGTGACGCTGGGATCCTGAGGCGGGGCCAGAGACGGTCGCCTAGCGACCAAAGGAGGATACGGCGCCACCGCTTCTCCATCAACGGACATTTCTACAACCATAAGGTAACACTGTGACACTGCAGTATATGTCCTCCCATTCATTTACAGGAGACAGCAATATAGGAGCAATACATTGCTGTGGCGCATAAAGATAAGAAGAGAGCAGGTTTGGAGCATTCATAGCTTCGAGGCTAATAGAACGAGTTTCATAATTGCTAGGTTGCCTGCATAAATAACTGGGAACAGAGCAGGAGTGCAATTCTGAGCATGTTACCAACATCAAACTAAACCCAACGCCTCCATGCCCCTCTTCCAGACGGCGGTCTTCACGCCCGCCTATGGCTCGGTGACCAACGTTCGGATCAACAGCTGCATGTCCACGCCGCAGGTCCTGCGTGTTCTCCTCAACAAGTTCAAGATCGAGAACAGCCCCGACGACTTTGCCCTCTACCTGGTGCACACCAGCGGAGGTGCACGCCTACTTGTTCACCATTTTGTGTGTGTGTGTGTGTGTGTGTGTGTGTGTGTGTGATCATGCGGCCGTGAACATTTAAAGGGGACATATTATGCCACCGGGTGTGAGTGTGATTAGCCTTTGCAAGCGTTTCACAATTGCCATGTGACTGCCGTCTAGTGACATCACAAGTGGGAATGTCCACCTGGATGTATGCTGACTAGATCGTAGATGTCACTAGACGGTAGTCACATGGCAATTGTGAAATGGCTACTTATCACACTCACACCCGGTGGCATAATATGTCCCCTTTAAGCAATGGCTTAATCTGTGTCTCTGAGGGGCAGGATAATGTTTGACTCCCAGCCTGTGTGTGCGTGTGTGTATGCATGCGTGTATGTGTGTGTGTGTGTGTGTGTGTGCATGTGCGTGTGTGTGTGTGCATTCGTTGCTCCTCCTCCAGAGCGCATGAAGCTGAAGCGTACCGACTACCCGCTGGTGCTGCGGGTCATGCAGGGTCCGTGCGAGCAGGTCTGCAGGGTCTTCCTCATGGAGCAGGACCTGGGGGAGGAGGTCACCTACGATGTAAGACCACTCTGTCTCTCTCTCTCTCTCTGTCTCTCTCTCTCTCTCTCTCTGTCTCTCTCTCTCTCTCTGTCTCTCTCTCTCTCTCTGTCTCTCTCTCTCTCTCTCTATGCCGAGGGAGAGAGAGAGAGAGAGAGCAGCACAAAGGACGACATCTGATCCGCGCGTGATCTCGCTTTACCGTCCAAAACGTCAATGTGACAGCGGGGCTGTAATCCGGC
Organism: Coryphaenoides rupestris; assembly: GCA_002895965.2. Taxonomy (NCBI): domain Eukaryota; kingdom Metazoa; phylum Chordata; class Actinopteri; order Gadiformes; family Macrouridae; genus Coryphaenoides; species Coryphaenoides rupestris. The sequence goes on from PIJE02000327.1 coordinate 384,109, forward strand.
ACCTCAAAACGCAACCTCAAATGTTCCGTTGTCCGAAGGCCCAATTTGACTTCACGCAGTGAATTTAAAACCAGCGACACGTGAAAATAGACGCAGATCGATCTCGGGCTATTTGTGCACTGTAACTGCGGTGATGTGGATTTTGCATCTGTGGTGGAGTCAAGATTCAAGAATTGTAACCACACATACACATACACATACACTACACATACACATACACATACACTACACATACACATACAGGATATGAATGAAACAGTGGCAATGCCCAACGGAATGTGCAACAGAACAATACAAATATCACAATGAAGGGAAAGAATCAGAAGATCCACACTATTTATAGAATAGTCTAAAAGGAGTAGTTTTTTTTTAATGAGAAATATGAGCACATATGTATGGTGAGAGGAGAAGATGACTCCTCCCCATATTTGGCTGACCTGTAGGCCGCTACTGCAAGCCGCTACTGCAAGCCGACTGCCCCACAGGCTGGGTCCACAAGTGAACGTGTAAAGCGCTGCCTGTTGAGTTGTCAGCGTTATGTCACGTTGTGTGTTTTATGTACTGTATGTGGTGGTGGTGGTGGTAATTCCCCGCGTCTGTCCGCCAGGTGGCACAGTATATCAAGTTTGAGATGCCCGTGCTCAAGAGTTTCATCACCAAGCTGAAGGAAGAGGAGGACCGCGAGGTGCTGAAGCTGAGGAGGAGGTACGGTCGCTTCACGTTTTTATTTGTTCCTCAACGGACGGACGAGGCCACATCTCACAGCTCGTCATCATGCAACCTGCAACCTGCTGAGCTCCGTGCGTTGAGACAATAACAATCAGAAACTAATGTAAGTTGTAGCAGGTTGTGGTTGAAGTTAAAATCTGAGAGCTTCCCCCCGACTCTCTCTGTTGCATAGAACAGCTTTTGGGCTGATTTCTCTTATATATGAGTCCCGTCGGATTTCGCGGGAAAAGGAACGAAGTGACATGTAAGCGTGGATAATTAAAAATATATATATTTCATCACTTTTTAAAATGTGTACAAGGTTTCATTATGATTAGAACTAACATTGGTTTCTGATTGTTATTGTCTCTCAACCCACGGAGCTCAGAATGCACTGATTCTGACATCGAGTACCTTTAAGTTGTGAAGATGAGCAAGCGAATACAGTTTAGTACAGACGCAATTTAAAACAAATCTATCACTATTACATTTACATTTACATTTAGGGCATTTGGCAGACGCTTTTATCCAAAGCGACTTACAAAGAGTACATTTGTTGAAGGAGAGGCAGCAATATATCACTGTGGTACCTGAAGATAAGAATAGAGCTGTTTTTGAGCATTCCTATTTACGAGACGAATAGAACGAGTTTCATAATTGCCAAGTTGCCTGCATAAGTAGCTGGGCAGGCGTGCAATTCTAAGCATGATACAATATCTGAGAATGAGCAACAATGCTAAGTGCCATTAATAAGTGTTAAGACATATAAACACGCAGGTTAGTGCTAGGGGGGGGGGGGGGGCTATTATTATTATTAATAATAATAAAAGAAATTATCATTATTATGATAATAACAATGATGATCCACGCAAAAGTGGCTTTCCAGGGCTCTTCCAATATAAGGACACAGGCAGCTGATGTTGAATGTTGAATAATGCAGTTTATTGCAGAGTTTGAATTTGAGGGAAAGAGTGTCACATTACAAGTAAGGTTTTGTTCCTCTGTGTCCCGTCGTCCTGTACTACCTGCAGGTATAACTTACTGCGCTGCGTCATAGAGAAGCAACTGCGCTGCCTTCCGGAAGCCACCGCCTGCATGTGACTCCGGAGTTTCTCTGCGCGCCTGTGGTGTGCGTAAACGGAAGGGTCAGCGGTGACCGAGCACAAACTGTTGAAAAACAAGGACTCGAAAAACAGCAAGCATTCCAGAGATCCATTGTCTTCTTCGCCCTCTTCCTTTGGCTCACACCCCCCCCCCCCCCCCCGCCCGCCAGGCTGATATAGAAGATATAGAAGAAGATTGATATTGTTTTCGCCGTTTTACCATAACCTCATTTTGAGCAATAATCCGTCCACTGATGACCAAAATGTGATTTCGCCGGCTCTTTTAATAACGGCACACATGAAGCGTTTAATGATCCTTCCACAGTTGTGTTATACTCCACAGAGTATAATCCTGATTTATACACACTCTCTGTGTCAGTCTCTCTCTCTCTCTCTCTCTCTCTCTCTCTCTCTCTCTCTCTCTCTCTCTCTCTCTCTTAGATATTATGAATTACAGGTACTATGAATTGGTTTCATTTAGATTCACCTCAGTGATCTGCAGTTTGAAGTACATTAGCTGTTCAAACTCTCCCAAAACATGATGTCACTCATTATTACGACCCGAAGCACACATTTACTGTCTTTCTTAAAAGCACAATATATGGACTTTGTAAAGTGCCTATTACAAGGGTTTGTCAAAGCACAGATTCAGTAACTAAGATATTAATGTTAACTTGCCTTTTCTATTAGAATATTTTGACATGAAATCTTCCATTAAGGAAAGCCGCCCGACATTCGGTCCAATGGGTCAGTACATAGAGTACATAGACCTGGAAAATAAAGTAAGAGCATATCAAAGTAAAAGTTACCGCATGGCAGAAAGCATTGGCCTGTCTGCTTGGTTCAGTCCATTAAGTAGTCATAGAGGAACATTCTCATTATTATCACAACGACCATCTTTTGACATTTCCATAATTGATCATACACATTGTTGAAATATGTTCTGACATGCAATTCAATATTTAAATATTGTTATGCACTTCTAACGAGGGTGCAGGGATTGTGATCAGCATACTGTATGTACGGCTATGTTATCTTATGTCAGTGTTGAACTTTACAATGTTTGTATTCCTATGCATGTTAAACATAACTCTAAATCTGAGTTCAATCATAACAGATCATGAGGCAAAAGAGCTAAACACAGGATTCCCACAAGATGTGAATTAGAATTGTGTTTGTGCATGTGTGTGTGCGTGTGTGTGCGTGTGTGTGTGCGCGCGTGTGTGCGTGTGCGTGTGTGTATGTGTGTGTGCGTGCGTGCGTGCAACACAGTGCAGTCATCAGGTACAGTGTTCAGTTGTTTTGCCCAACTTTCTAATATTTCTGCCATCTCCGAAGATATTATCGATGTTGGTTTACATAATTGTTAACAATTACACAGCAATTCAAAGAGCATATTTGTCTGATTTCAAAAAAGAAAGTATGGAATTATCCAGTTGTAACTTTAACAGAAATGTGTTCGTTGTCTTATGTATTTCCAGACATTTTAGCTTTTTGTACTGATAATGCCACGACGATTGTTTAAATGAATCGCTGATGTCACTGCTCTCCTTTGCCACTGATGAATAGGTTTTTTACAATGATGTAAATTCATAGAGTTGTCGTCAAATAGGTTTACAGCTCTGATATCCTTCCTCTCTCTCTCTCTCTCTCCCTCTTTCATATCGAGACCATCTAGATGGTTTCAGAGAAAGAGAGAGAGAGAAAGTGTTATGTCACGATGCTGAGGTGTCGTGTGGAGGTCACATGAGGTCATACAATAATAACGAAATAAATGAAGCGGTTTCACACCACCAGTCAAGGATGGGTTTCTGTGCGTTTGTGGACAGTAGGGTTCATAGTTTAGTGTAGCGCTACATACAGTACACGCACCAATAACTACGCAATAAACCGCGTCCGACATGTTGTTGGCATGTTGTTGTTATTATCGGCAGCATCCAAGTCAAGTGCATTAGCTGCCCTGTAAACACAGATGTCAAAGTAAATGCTGAAATGCTCTTTGAACCCGAAGGAAATCTTTCTTTAGAGGAGGGATTGGAAATCACTTGCCAGCCGGTAAACATTTCCTGCTCCTTGCGTAAAGTTAACATTTATGTCAGAAATGCCACACAACATGACATCTCGATGCCAGGTAGAATTATGATAGGGAGCATACAGAGAATAACAGAATGTTATCCCGTGTACCCAGAGGAGCACCATGTTAATGCAGTAGTTGTCGAAAATGCCCCAGCTCAACTTAATTCTACCACAGAAAAGTCACTGGGTGATCCCAAAGACAAACAGTGGGATCCACCTGTCAACTTGGACCACTTGACCAGTGAACAACAAACAGTTGTTAAACAAATGCTCAGAGAAGAGTCAAGTGTATTTGCAAGGGACAAAGATGAGGTTGGTTTTATTAAAAACTTACAGATGGACATTATGCTTACTGATAATACCCCAGTAGCTAAAACATATAATGCCATACCACGACCATTGTATGAGGAGGTAAAAGCTCACATACAGGACTTGTTAACGAAAGGTTTCATCCGCAAATCCACCTCCCCATATGCATCTGCAGTTGTTTGCGTGAGAAAACGAGACGGAGGCCTGAGACTATGTATTGATTACAGGGGGCTTAATAAAAAGACAATTCCAGATAGGCACCCCATACCACGCATTCAGGAAATACTTGATGGTCTGGCTGGGAACGCTTGGTTCAGTGTACTGGACCAGGGCAAAGCTTACCACCAGGGTAACATTAGCGAGGACTCCAGGAAATGCACAGCCTTCACAACCCCATGGGGGTTGTACGAATGGAACCGAATTCCATTTGGCCTCACTAATGCACCGTCAGCTTTCCAACGCAGTATGGAAGAGAGCCTCGAAGGACTCAGAGACAAGATATGTATTCCTTATTTAGACGATGTCTTAGTGTACAGCAAAACATTCTCTCAGCATGTTGAGGATATGAGGTCAGTCTTAAAACGTCAACAAGCCTGGGGAATCAAGCTGAGGCCGGATAAATGTGACGTTTTCAAAAATAGTGTGCGTTACCTTGGAAAAGTGATCTCAGCTGACGGCTACAGAATGGATAATAAAGAGATAGCTGCAGTACAAGCGCTTAAAACAAAACCACCTACAAACATCAGAGAGCTCCGTAAACTCTTAGGATTCCTGGGTTACTATAGGAGTTACGTGCAGGATTTTTCCCGTCATGCAAAATGCCTGTATGACCTGCTCTCATCAGACATAAACCAGAGTACGAAATCTAAGTCCAAATTTCAATCAGCGAGGGCAGGACAACCCCCTCCGAATAAAAAAATAGAGTGGACTGACACACACCAAAAAGCATTGACCTATCTTGTTGATGTCTTGACTAACCCACCTGTAATGGCTTATCCCAGATTTGAGGATCCATATATTTTGCATGTTGACGCTTCCGAGGAGGGGCTGGGAGCAGTCCTTTACCAGAGACAGGGAGGCAAACTGAGGGTTATCGGCTATGGCTCACGGACATTGACACCAGCAGAAAAAAACTATCGACTACATTCAGGAAAACTGGAGTTTTTAGCACTCAAGTGGGCGGTTACAGACAGGTTTAGAGACTATTTGTTTTATGCTTCCTCTGTAACTGTGTACAGCGATAATAACCCTGTTACTTATGTCCTGAGCACAGCTAAATTAAATGCAACAGGACATCGCTGGGTGTCCGAGCTGGCTGACTTTAACTTGACATTAAAATATCGTCCGGGGAAAGTAAACACGGACGCAGACTTCCTGTCCCGGGCACATTTGAGTATGGATGCATTAATGTGTGAATGCACAGAGCAGTGTGGCCCCGAGGTGTTGGGTGCAATATTCACTGCAGTTGAAAATCAGAAAGAGTACGATGTAAACTGGATCTCAGCCATTACGTGCAGCCCACATGTTCAAGAAATAGCTGCCGATATCCAGTCAGACATAAAAATAACACGGCAGGAGCTGCTGAAGGCACAGCTGCAAGACACTACCATTTCCTATGCGATCCAGCTGAAAAAGTCTGGAGAGAAACCAGACAAGATAAGAGGGAAACGACTTTTACATGAGTGGAAAAGACTGTATGTTTCTCAAGAGGGGTTGTTAAAACGCAAAACGGCAACATGTAGTCAAATCGTACTTCCTGAAGTGTATAAAGAGTTGGTTTACAAATATCTTCACTGTGAAATGGGTCACCTGGGGGTGGAAAGGGTCTTACACCTGGCTAGACAGAGGTTCTATTGGCCTGGGATGCAGAAGGACATTGAGTTTTTTATTACAAAAGTGTGTAGATGTAACATTCAAAAGAAACCTGCAGTCCACACCCGAGCTCCCATGTGTCATATACCTGCTACGGCACCATTTGAGATCATTTCTATTGACTATCTTCACCTTGAAAAAAGCAGGGGAGGGTATGAATATATTTTGGTAATCATTGACAACTTTACCAAGTTTGCTCAAGCGTACCCAACCCGTAACAAATCAGGCAAAACGGCAGCAGATAAGATTTTAATGATTTTTGCCCTGAAAATATGGTTTCCCTGCTAAAATACACCATGATCAAGGCAGAGAGTTTGAGAACCGTTTATTCAGACAACTGCAAAAATACACGGGCCATTGCAAACTCTAAAACAACTCCTTACCACCCTCAAGGGAACCCAGCTGAAAGATTTAATCGTACATTGTTATCTATGCTGCGGACCTTGGATGAGGAGAAGAAGGGAAATTGGAGTGACTATGTGGGCAAAGTTGTACATGCATACAACTGTACGACTAGTGAAGCAACGGGTTACTCTCCTTTCTATTTGCTTTTTGGTAGAAAGCCACGTTTGCCAATTGATGTGATATTCGGGATAAGTGAGGAGGAAGGATGTAACTCTCAGGAGGAATATGCTAAAAAATGGCAGCAACAAATGAAAGAAGCATATGACATTGCATCCAAAACTATCAAAAAGACTACAGCAAGAGGAAAAACATACTATGATCAAAAGAGGCAAAGTGCAGTGCTTTCTCCAGGTGACAGAGTCCTTGTCAGAAATATGTCAGAACGTGGAGGGCCTGGGAAATTGCGCTCATATTGGGAAAAGCAAATACACATTGTGGTTTCTCAAAAGGGGAAAGACAGCCCAGTTTACGAAGTCAAGTCCTTAAGTGGCACAGGGAGAGTCAGAATCCTCCATCGTAATTAGGGATGCACCGATACCACTTTTCTTCAGACCGAGTACAAGTACAAGTACTTACATTTGGGTACTTGCCGATACCGAATACCGATACCGAGTACTTAATAAAACCATTACAGTTCTAATGACTTTGAAAACATGTTTTATTTTCAATCAGATGTTCCTCACTTTCTGACTGTGAACAAATTAAACAAATATAACTTCAATTAATAATTTAATAATTAATAATTTCAATTAAATGTAACCTATTCAGAACCATCCAACATACGTCAGTCGGATATTCGGTACCAAGGACGTGTTGTTGTTTAGGACATTGGTGGACATCACAGATGTTGCGCCAAGGATGCGCAATGATGACGCTCCCGTGAGACGCTGGGCTCCGAGTCAGCGTCTCTGGTGGGGGGGGCTCCGTTAATTCGCGGTTCTGATGGGCGGGGGTGCGCTGTTAATTCGCGGTTCTGATCTCATGCGATCTCTCGTTGCTATTAAACATCCATAAACGACAACTCGGTTGCATCTCTTTATTTCAATATTCCTTGGCTAAGAATATTACAACGTTAACGTTGCGTTGCCAAAGTGGTATCGGTGCGGTTGTATCGGAGTAGTTTAACGAGTACGAGTACGAGTACATGAGCACAGTATCGGACCGATACCGAATACTGGTATCGGTATCGGTGCATCCCTAATCGTAATATGTTAATGCCCTGTGATGCTTTGCCACTGCAGGAACTAGAAAGTAAAACTGAAAAAAATCAGCTTGTTCAAAAAGCAAAGAGACACAGGAAGAACAAAACAAAAGATACATCGGAGGACTCAGAGAGCTCAAGTGAGGATGAATACTACTGGGCTAATAGACTGAGGCACCACAAGACTGGAGAGCAAAATGTTGTACCTCAAAATGCTCCTGAAATACTTCAGCCTGAACCTGAGGCTGACGCAGAGGAGGTCAGGGAGGATACTCCAGCCCCAGTGCTTGTGGACAATGACACTACCGGAATTGGTTTTACTAGGGTTGATACAGAAGAGGTGCCACAGACAGTTCCAGCTGCAGACTGTCCTGGTGACCAGGAGCCAGAACTCACTGACATGCAACCTCGTCGTTCACAGAGGGAAAGACGACCCAGGGAAACACTGACGTATGACTCATTAGGTCATCCAACGCATCGTGTGGTGGGGCTTCCCACAAACCCACTGTATGTAAATGCACTGACCCCAGGTTATGGACAATACTGTACGACTTGGCCACTTCCATGGATGTTTGGACCACATCTGGGTTATCCTTCACTTGTTTCCATGGGATACTACTGAAAGACTGTTTGTAAGTTCAATATAGACTGTTGTAAAGCATAAGAGAAATATGGACACAGTAAAACTTTGTGAACTAAGTACTAAATATCCATTAAGTGTGTCACCCGAGAAAAAGGACTGAGATCAGAAAAAAAAAAGGAAAATACTTCTGTATTCGGTTAATGACTGTGATCCTTTGTTGTTTAAACTTTACTGATTAAGACCGAATTTCTGGTGGTTATATTAAGTGGTTTGTATTTCAAAAACGACATATTGGTTATGTGTGACATAAAGGTCGAGCCATTTTGTTATTAAACTTTGGTATTGAAACTGTAAAATTGGTGTGTTTTCAGACAATAGAATAAGAAGTCTCCGGAGAGGATATGGAGTGAACAGAAATGGTTTTGTGTCAAAGAAAAATACATAGAATTATACTATTGTTGCAACTGCTCAGAGGTAACCTAAACGGAAGTTTAAACGCTTTAAGAGTAGAATGTGATTATATCACATGGTACGAAATAGTGGTCTATTATGAGGGTAAAACCTGTGAAATGCATTTAAACTATTTACTTGTTTCGTACATTCAAAAGAAAGATATTGCCATTGTGAGTAACGTGTTTTTTTTTATATATAGTTAATGTGGTACTAGAAAATTGTGCTAATGTTGAGGACAACCTTTATTTTGCAGGGGAGGAATGTAGCACCTGGAAATACCCCTTTAAAAGTATTTTGTTTTGTTTACACAGAATTACTAATTTAATAGTTGATAGTTTTATTTCCAGTGAGTAATTCTGTCATCTCGCCAGCAGAGGGCCGCATGAGTAGCGAATTGTTTTTTGTAAGATACCTGCAGAAGAAGTCAAGGTTCAGAGGTTAGGGGGAGCGGGAAAATAACGTGCGCGCGCTGTCTGGTGAACTTGACCTTGCTGTTCTGATGTTGATGCTGCCTTTGGAAGTAATTAAACTGAACTAAAATACACCGTCGTTGTCCGAGTGGTGTAACATTTACACGGCTCTTCCAACCAGAAGGTCTTAGACAGACTAATCCTCTCTGCCTGATTAAGACCTGTCTCCTGGTTAAAAGGCTGCCCCTGACGCACACGGTCTCCTCAGACGCTCTGTGAAGTCGCTGCTGCTGCCCACACGCTGAGGGCCCGTCGTTAAACCTAAACCCAAACCAAGTGGCGTACAGAGACTCGGATTTACTCTCTCTTTTTTCCTCCTCAACTCGGCGACAGGTGAGCTGATTCATTTTTTGGATTGATTCATAATTGGAATTGGAATCATTTGTGTCAATTGTGTATTCCGGTTCACAAAGAAATGATTTATAATTGATTTTATTCGTCCCTTCGATGTATCATTTTGAATTACAGTTTACAATCATAGTGGTCATATTGTGCCCGGCGTTTTTGGGTTGAATGAGCAGTCTTCCGTAACTGACCTGCAGGTGAGGGAACGTTTTGAACCTCCTTGCCTGGCTGGGGGTGAGCTGCTGCACCTGTAATCTGGGAGAGCTAGCGTAGGATTATTCTGGAATGACGTATAGCCTACAGCTCAACCCACATAATAGGAGGTCACAGATTAGAGAGAGGGTGGGAACAGAGACGACATCATCTCTCGTACCGTCACCTGATTGGTGAGACAGAAGATGTCCCCTTACCAGGTCACTGATTGGGGACGCAAATCACCATGACTTTTTCATGAATATATTCAATTCATGAAATGGCCGATACACATGAACAGTAATATAAAACATAACGAAGCATAATTGTCTTCAGAATGTCACCTGTGTTCTTAAACAAGGTGTTTGTTATATACACTGTGCATGTATATTTTGTTATATAATACACAGACATGTGGCCCACGGATCTGCAAACAAGGGCCTGCAGTTAATCCTATAATGAGCCTTGGAGAGGAGAGAAAGTGATCTAGTCCAGTGGAGGGTCCAGATTAATGGCATTATGTAACAAGAGTCTCTGGAGTCTCTCATAACTGGATTAGACGTAACTGGCTGTCCGCCTCTAAATATACAAACTGTAAAAATAGCTCATAATAAGATAACCATAATCTGTGTGTGTGTGTGTGTGTGTGTGTGTGTGTGTGTGTGTCGGCAGCACGACGATGCGCGGCCAGAAGATGCTGCTGGTGGTGACCTCCTGCCTGCTGCTGCTCGCCGCCCTGCTGCCCACCTCTGAGGCCCGACGCGGGGGCTTCGGCTTCGGCCGCGGCGGCGGATTCGGCCGCAGTGGAGGCTACCGGCCGAGCGGCGGAGGCTACCGGCCGAGGCGGCGGCTCCAGCGCGGGGAAGGTGGCGGGAGCGGCCTGCCGCGGGCGCCCTCGGGGGAGCCGTGCTGGGCTCCGCCCTGAGCCGACCGGGGTACGGACACGGCTACGGGGGCATGGGGGGAGGCTACGGCGGCTACGGGGCATTCGGTGGAGGCGGATATGGTTACCCGCGTTACGGGTACGGCGGCGGCTACGGAGGCGGGTACGGCGCCAGGCCCGACGCGGAGGGGTCCGGAGACATGGAGTACTACTCGGGGGCCTCCGGCGGACCCCCGTACACCAGCATCATCGTGGTGGTCGGCTCCTTTGTGTCTGTGCTCATGGGTCACTGGATGGCCGTCATGTAGACGTGGAGGAGGAAGGAATCACACACACACACACACACACACACACACACACACACACACGGTTGTATTGAACACAAGCCATAAGAGAATAAAAAGCCATCCTGACATTATACATGTCTATGTAACAGTGGACTTTTAATTTGAGGAATAACTGTTTACATTACAGCAATAATGTGTAATTCACTCTATTTTTGTACATTACATTAACCTCATAATTAATTCTAAATACAATATTATCTGAAGATAATGGATATTAATGGCATGGACAATAATGGAAATTATTCTTTTTCAACAAACAACATGCATAAATTGTGGTTAATTGCGTTAGGTACACTAAAGCTATTTAAATGCAGAACAATTGTACAATTTATATATGCATCTTGTTTTGCCCATAGAATGTGATTTTTTTTTTTACACCTATTTTGTAAAATGCATTTCACTCAATGTATTGCATATTGCTGTCATAGTCATGTTATTTTTATATAATAAATAATGTGCTTCAATATAGTGATTTGACCATATTTGTTTGACCTGTGGCTAGGAGGAGGAGGAAAGAGAAGCTATAAAGCTTAAAATCTATTTGTTCTCATTTGGCTCTGAGGAGTGTCCCAGCTCAGCTTCTTATGACAGCTAAATCCATTCGTTAGCCTACAGCCTACTCCTGCTTCCTACATGCTAATAGCTATGGGCAGTGAAAGGCACGTTGCTAAAGTTGAGGCTGTTTATGAGGTCAAGTGTAGGAGAGGTTGCAAAGTCAACGACGTACATCAACATCTTTATGCACTTACAGTATACTGGAGTAATACCTCTGAAGAGGGCTGTTGCCTTAATGAATAAAGATTCATCTTCAGTAATAGTATAAAACAAGTTACTGTTAACGCAGACTAAGAAACAGGATAGCTTTGGTGAATATCTCCACACAGGCAGTTTGATCAATAGACTTTAGGAGCCTTATATAAGAGCACTTACTCTGCAATCATTACACAGGACGAGAAGATCAAGGCCTTAGTACATACACGTCATGAGAATATATAATATTTAGGCCTACAATCAAATCAGAACATATACATTTACATTTACATTTAGGGCATTTGGCAGACGCTTTTATCCAAAGCGACTTACAAAGAGTTACGATCAAATGAAATACAGACACCAGAGATTACAGTAGATGTTTGGAGATGCCAACCAAACAACTATAATAAATAAATAATATAAATAAGTTCAAAAGTAATACGAATATATCACACCTTTTTTTTAATCATTTCATTGTTTTTATTGCTGCATAGATTTGTTTCATTTTCGTTTAATTCTGGTGGGTTTTTACTCGTGCCAAAGACACCACCCCCAATAAAACATGCAATATTTCATATTTTCAATATGATCACCCATTTTGGAACATAACTAAGAAAGCAGACCACATTACTCCAGTTCTACGATCACTGCACTGGCTTCCTGTGGCTGTTTGCCAGAGAATTTAGTTCAAAATATCACTAATAGTGTACAAAGCACGAAATGGTCTTGGGCCAAAATACATCTCTGATCTGCTTGTGTGTTATGAGACCACTAGAGCTCTCAGGTCAACTGTTCCCAGGGTTCCAACCAAGCATGGTGAAGCAGCTTTTAGTTTCTATGCACCACAGCTCTGGAACAAACGTCCAGAACATCTGAGGTTCGCTTCAGCGCAGTCTTCAAATCAGGTCTCAAAACATTCCTGTTCGCCATAGCTTTTAACTAAATATCTGCATCTTGTATTTTTATTTCTATTTTCTATTTTACATTGGCTTCCACCATCACCAAATGAACCCCGGTCCAATTAACTATTGGTACACCGGCAGCCAATCAGTGAGCAATCATTGGTTGCCAAGTGGTTGGTGACGAAGGACGCCACAAGGGGGCGCTATAAACACGCTGGGTGGGACCACGTGGTGCGACGCTTCTCGGTAGTCTTGAGTTTGTTGAAAATGGCGAACTATTGCTTTTGCTGTTTCCGGGGTGTTGCTTCCAATGTGGGACATCTCAACATGAAGGGAGGAATACGCTCCATATGTGACAAGAACCCAGAGTTCATATAACTGAATCAAATACATAAAAATGAACCGGAGACATGTTTTTTTTTTTCCTCTCCTGATTTTAATCACGTTAATGTTGATCTTCCATCGCCCAAACAGCCGTTAACAAGGTCAAATGATGGACAATATGTCATGGGTGCAGGTCAAACAGTGTATTTAAGGTCATGTCGTGGACATGTACCAGATACCATTGCAGTGCTGGAGAGAGGCTCGCCAGCTCCCAGGGCCAATGCAGCAGAAAGAAAAAATAAACAGGTTCCCTCCGAATGAAAATGTATTTATTTCAATAACGGAGTTGAAGATAGTTTGAACTTGGGAGTGGTTAAGTAATTATTGGTTGAACAATTACTCCTATTTCTAACAATGCAATCAATTCATGAGGGCAAGATATTTAAAATATATATTTCTATAAATAAAAGCAAATTCACAATCTGGTACAATTCTGATTACTAGAACTGATGCTATTGATTGGATCAGTTCATGGCTTGAGTGGAGTGGTGATAGATTTGGCAACGTTTTACATGTTTTCCACTCATTCATCCATTCTAGTGAAAGGACAATAAGAACAGAAAATAGATCACTTTCCACCAATCGTTGACTGTCATTGACAAAATGTCCAAATTAAGTTACATTTGGACCAATTCTGTTATGGATGAGGTCAGGCGAGATGAGAAGAGGTCAAAGTGTGACATGGCAACAAGGCACCTTGGATTCAAAATGAACTCCAAGCAAGTGCTGCCCCCTATAGGTGATGTTCGCCTATAGCCTCGTATGTAAACTGGCAGCTTTGTCGACTCCCAAATCAAAAAGCTTCGTGCCAGGGGCCAATACATGATGCCGCACACACTGAGAACCAATACTTGTACAACAGTTCTGTACAAAATAACAGGTTAGAATAAATAGTCTTCTGCTCAATTTGAATATGAAAGCTTAATTAAGGGTCATGGGTGGACATACAATGTTAGTGATGACACATATACTGCATTCTTTTTGTTTTTTAGATGACATAAAAAATAAACTTTCATGTGTGGTGTAAATGCTCCAAAAACAAACATAACTCCTTAATCTCAATTTTCTTTTTCTTACAATGAGAACTTTGAATTGCAGTCATTGCTGGTCAAGTATCTTCAAATATAACCAAAATAAAAGTGTTAAATCACAATAGAACACTGTAGATTCCAATACAATCGGCAAATTCTGCAGAACGTCATTTCAACTGCTTACAAGACACATCTGCACATGACCAGGGTTGTGGAGTGAGCATTCTCAACAGTATTTGTCATCGAACAGTACGTATCCAATATTATTTTTAGCCAGCCAACAACACCACCACATAAATAATGGCACTATATTTTGTCCCTGGGCCATCCAAATCAGAACATAATCAACTGGCAAATTGAGATTTTTTTTAAAATGTATTTGTAGTGACAAATTATAAATAGTTTCTACAGGCTGTCAGGCAAGGACCACCACAGACAGCTGTAGAACTGAAAAGTTCCATGCAGCTTATCTGGGGAAATAATCCTCCATTACCATACCTTTGTTAAACATTAACTTTAACTTTAAATTTAAGGGTAAAAAACGAATTAATTTTTAAAGTTCATGGAACATTTTCAATAGCTGGATAGCACACTGTACAGAGAGGCTTCTGCATAGTCAGACTGAGAAAAATATACAGGGTATTTACAAATATACAAGGAGAGGAAGAGCTCTTCAAGAACACATCTGGCAAGACTGAAACCACACTCTAGTCCTCTCCTCCTAGGTCAAATAAATCAAGAGTTTGGCCAATGCAATGCTCAATTGAACAGAACGCAAAGACTTCAAAACTGGATAGTCACAATAATCTGATACTGATGAGAAGAGAAGGTGAGTGTGTGAACGTCTGGGACAGACCAGAGGCGAGAAGGCCCCTGGCATCGTTAAGATACCAACGGGCAGAGAGAAACTTTGAAGAAAGAAACTTAAACTAAAACTGGGCCACAGGGGTTCCACCGCGGTGGTCTGCGTATGCATTATATAAGGCATGGAGGGCAGGGGGCGGGAGGATGAGACTTCTAAGGGCTGGAGATTTTGTGGTGAAGATCGCTGTGCTGGGCTTGATGTCCGATCACCACATCCCAGTCTGACGACGAGAGTCCTAGTGGGCGTCTTCAGACACCATTAGCAGTCATCTTGCTCTTCGGGGATAGATCTGTAGCTGCTTTAGCCTGGAGGAGGAGGAGTTAAAGAGACACATTGAGACCACTTTACATATGTTGAAAACGACATTGAACGGAGAAGATGTCGAGCGTTTCTTGAATTCTTGGCAGAGTCATGTTTCCGTAGGTCACATTTGAAGTCTGGACAATATACAGCACCTTGTTTGAACTGCATGTTTATATAAATATAAATCTGATCAACTAAGGCAGACTGATTTTACTCTGAGAATTTTAGTGTGAAACATAATATTGTATCCTGGCAAAATGACTAAGAAGATCTGCGATGCAGCATTTCCCTGCATATGTGTAGCACATTATATTTTGGTAATCTTTTCTATGAACCAGCTACTGTACATCCATGACATTAACCACTCACTTTGGTTCGTTTTTTTCTGGGCCACTAGCCATTATGGCACAAGAGATGGTCTTTGGTATGGGATAACCGAGACCAATGGCAGCAGAAGCCCAGTGGATTAGCTCAACCAGCCTAGCATGGAATACTCTAGTATGCTTTTCACACTACACTTAACCCGGGGTTAAGCAGCGTTTCACACTTGCATTTTTGAAAGTGGGTTAAAAAACGAAGCAGGGTTAGCACCGCAATTGCGGGGCCAAGAACACTAGTGTGAAATGATTGTGGGGTTAGAAGTTAACAGCGACATCAACGACTATCCATCCATTCACAGACCGCAACCTCACCTCATTTACATATTAATCGCACGCGCATCTGTGAAGGCGATCTTGAAATTAAAATTGAAATTAAAATTAATTAATTTCTCTGTACTTAAAATAAAATCAAAAACCTCCTCATATACTCTTCTCTTCTCCAGTTTAATTGTTATTCTCTCTCGTCGCTCTCTCGCTCTTCTGTGTGTGTGTTTAATTACCATCGCCATCACAGCGGTGTGATGACGTCATTTTGACAGCTAAGCCGGCTAAAATGTAAACAACGGTCACGTACTGGGCCGGGCCAATCATTTGATAACCCAGTAAATATGCAAATGAGAACGTTAACCCGGGGTCTACAAGCTTACAGTGTGAAACCCTGAACACTAATATCCGGGGTCAATTGTTAACCCAGGGTTAAAGAAAACTAGTGTGAAACGTGAGATAATTAACCCAGGGCTATTATAACCCAGGGTTAAAGTTAACCCTGAGTTAACTTATTCAAGTGTGAAAAGCCTATAACTGTGCATATGGATAAGACCGGGGTATCAAGTGTCATTGATTTACCTGGAGAACCTCAGCAGGCGTTAGCGGCTTGTTAGACACCAAAGACGGGGCTTTGTCGCTCAACTCCTCCGCCTTGATTACACCGAGAGAGAGAGAGAGAGAGAGAGAAGGATGCATCACAACTCTGGGAGGAGTCAATTGGCCCCAAAGACAAATCATTTTATAAACACAGGTTTATATCTTATCACTTGTAGAGTATATGCTTTATTTCTTAACAAACATTTAAATCAGGAATGAATACATGCATTATGTGCCATGAAAATCAGAACAACATGTGTTATTGCATAAATTGGGATTTTGCAATTAAACCCCTTCCACATTTTCCAAGGGTTTATTTAATCGCTGTGTCAAGTGTAGACAGAGAACCGGTTCCAGTTCAGAATCTGTCCCAAATTGTCCAATCCGTCAGAATTGTATGCCCAAGAGTATTAGGGCTGTGCACATTAATGATTTTATTTAATATATTTTTCAATAAATATTTCAATATCTTCAAATCAGTTATTTTTTGGACTACAATATTCAAATTAGATTTTTTTGGTCCAGTTGACAGCCGTAGTCCAATGAGAATGGCTTCATTTCACAAAGATAGATGACAACAGTGTGAGTTGTAATGTTTGTAGAATAGTAATTTCAAGTTAGGGTCTCGCTACTTCTCAACCACGCACACAGCCGTGACCGGACAGAAAAATGCAGAAATTAGCTTTTCTTGGCTACACAGAAAATGGATCAGGAATCAATAAAGGAACAGATAAAGAATCGGACCGATAAGCAGAACTGATAATGGTATTGGTACCAATAAAATCATATAAGTTCCCCATCCCGGTAAGTGTACTTACTGGTCTGTCTTTTATGACCAGTGCAGGATCAGTCAGCAGGTCCGTTTTGGCAGACATTGTTTTCTCTGAATTCTCCACTGGCGGGGTAGGAGTGACTTTCTACAAAAAAACGGAGTACGGAGAAGAATGATGAGGCCTTGCTAATCATCCCTCCCAAGAGAACGGATGGATCGATCAATCCATGCTTGTCAGTGTCCATGATGGGACTCTCACCTCTAGCTTTGGCACCGGGGGGATTACGGGAGCTTTGGGTTTGAGGTCTGTCAGGTACATAGCCCGGGAGAGCAGGAGGAGGGATGGAGGTACGTTTTCCTTCAGGTGCAGGTCCAGCCACTGGCAGGGAGACAACACAAGTTGGTGGCCACAGATTGGAGGATGTGGTCAGGTGTAGGTTGATTTATAAATATTTACATTTAGGACATTTGGCAAACACTCTTATCCAAAGCAACTTACAATAAGTACATTTGTCCAAAGAGAGTGAAGCAACAATCTCTGGCTGACGGTACAGTAAGGTTTGAATAGTGCAAGTTTCGAGCACTTCATAATTGCTAGGTTAGAAGAACAGGTTTCTAGCACTCACAATTGCTAAGTTAACGGCAAGAATGCTAGGATACGATGCTACACAATGCTAGCCAGTACTATTTATTCAATACAAATCTACAAAATATTTAGACACCCAATGGTCCTGAATGCAACCATAACGTTGGTTACAAAACAGTGAAAAGCAGCCTCAGCATTGAATATAGCTCACCTGCTGTATCTGCTGACGGAGCTGGTCCGTGGTGAGACCCAGGGACCTCATACCGCGACTACGACATGCTGCCTGCAGCTCTGACACACTCATAGCGGGTACGCCCTCTGTTGCAATCATCTGCATAAACACAGAGAGAGAAGAGTCAGGGGTTAGGCAGTCACCATTGTAAATTAACTAAATTGAATGATGTTAAATGATTAATACAATTACAAATTGGGTCAAATGGCTTGGATTTATTTGGGATCTTTCATTGTTCTATTTTTAGAATGGGGTGGCAGCAGCAGCAGCATCGCAAACAGGTAAAAAACAACAGCATTGAATCAACCGCCTTATCGGCGCCAAGCAGAACCTCACCGCACTCTCAGAGTAGGCCTCCGCCCATAGTACTTCCTGTTTTTATGACCTGATCGCCTTCTCTTTAATATGCTCACATCGTGTCACACAGACAGTACACTCCGTCCCCACCCCCTCCCTCCCTCACCTCGTCGTCTGCCTTGATGGTCCGCAGCTGCATCATCAGCTGGAAGCGCAACAGGTTATTGGTGCCGATGGGCTGCAGCTCCAGCAGCTTGCACAGAGCCACCAGCTGGGGGCGCTCCAGGTGCTCCAGGGTCAGCTCATCCTCAAACAGCTTGGAGAACCTCACGATGTCCTTGGTGGACGGATGCTCGCCGGTGTGTCGTACCTTTAACCGTCAAATAATAACAATAAGGGACCCGACGTTACAACAACAAAAGATGATAAATTACTTCAGAGGCCGAGTACTCTGTCCCGATATGACACAGCATCACGCATCTCTGAATCTGGAACATGTTATCTGGATGAGGCAACTGGTTAAAGATTAATAGGGAAACCAGCCGTCTATAGCCGAGGCAAAAGGAGAACAGCCAGACAGAAGACCTCCAGCAGAGCAGAGCCAATTGGCCACCAAGGGTGACAGATTAACACTTCACCTTCTGCACGTAAGTGGAGAAGCGCTGCGTCTCGTCCTCCGTCAGAGCCGTGGCCTTGTTTCTGCGCGCCATCTCGGCGATGGTCTCCTGCAGGAAACTTGGCCAGCTCCAACTTGGCAGCCAGACCCTTCTTCTGTTTCTCTTCCTGCATACACAGAGACCAGAGAGCCTGGGCTTTAGTTGAAGTCGATTCAAACCCGGTGGGATAAAGACTTATGCAACAGATCTAGTAGAACAAATATAGAACGGTAGTTTGGCTCGGGTGAAAGTAAAAAAACCTTGAATATAGTCTGGAAACATGGGGGTGAAGTGAATGTATGCAAACATTATCATGGAAAACATGCATTTAGGTGAAAACATAGCTCTCTAGCATTTGTCTGTTACTCTAACTCTTTTTGGATTGTAAAAAGTGAAATGTTTACACTGACAAAAAAATGACCTATTGATGTAGTTTCCATGTACAATTTAATATCAAAACCACATTTAGATATGAGGAAGACATCTTGACATGCTTGAGAAATACAAACATCCATAATGCCAATGTCATGCCTTTCTTGTCACAAATTGAGCTTTGGCCAGCTGTGTCTTGTATCTAGTCTGTATGCATTTCTAGATAAAAT
This sequence comes from Coryphaenoides rupestris, assembly GCA_002895965.2. Classification (NCBI taxonomy): domain Eukaryota; kingdom Metazoa; phylum Chordata; class Actinopteri; order Gadiformes; family Macrouridae; genus Coryphaenoides; species Coryphaenoides rupestris. The sequence continues at coordinate 403,683 of PIJE02000327.1, forward strand.
GCTATGAGCACTGGCTCCATGGAAACCTAGTGCCGGTTTAGCTTTTGCAAATAACCCAGAACGTTTAATGACTGTTTGGAAGGAAAATTTCTCTGTACTTAAAATAAAATCGAAAACCTCCTCATATACTCTTCTCTTCTCCAGTTTAATTGTTATTCTCTCTCGTCGCTCTCTCGCTCTTTTGTGTGTGTTTAATTACTATCGCCATCACAGCGGCGTGATGACGTCATTTTGACAGCTAAGCCGGCTAAAATGTAAACAAAGGTCACGTGCTGGGCCGGGCCAATCATTTTCGATAACCCAGTAAATATGCAAATGAGAACGTTAACCCGGGGTCTACAAGCTTACAGTGTGAAACGCTGAACACTAATACCCGGGGTCAATTGTTAACCCAGGGTTAAAGAAAACTAGTGTGAAACGTGAGATAAATTAACCCAGGGCTATTATAACCCAGGGTTAAAGTTAACCCTGAGTTAACTTATTCAAGTGTGAAAAGCCTATAACTGTGCATATGGATAAGACCGGGGTATCAAGTGTCATTGATTTACCTGGAGAACCTCAGCAGGCGTTAGCGGCTTGTTAGACACCAAAGACGGGGCTTTGTCGCTCAACTCCTCCGCCTTGATTACACAGAGAGAGAGAGAAGGATGCATCACAACTCTGGGAGGAGTCAATTGGCCCCAAAGACAAATCATTTTATAAACACAGGTTTATATCTTATCACTTGTAGAGTATATGCTTTATTTCTTAACAAACATTTAAATCAGGAATGAATACATGCATTATGTGCCATGAAAATCAGAACAACATGTGTTATTGCATAAATTGGGATTTTGCAATTAAACCCCTTCCACATTTTCCAAGGGTTTATTTAATCGCTGTGTCAAGTGTAGACAGAGAACCGGTTCCAGTTCAGAATCTGTCCCAAATTGTCCAATCCGTCAGAATTGTATGCCCAAGAGTATTAGGGCTGTGCACATTAATGATTTTATTTAATATATTTTTCAATAAATATTTCAATATCTTCAAATCAGTTATTTTTTGGACTACAATATTCAAATTAGATTTTTTTGGTCCAGTTGACAGCCGTAGTCCAATGAGAATGGCTTCATTTCACAAAGATAGATGACAACAGTGTGAGTTGTAATGTTTGTAGAATAGTAATTTCAAGTTAGGGTCTCGCTACTTCTCAACCACGCACACAGCCGTGACCGGACAGAAAAATGCAGAAATTAGCTTTTCTTGGCTACACAGAAAATGGATCAGGAATCAATAAAGGAACAGATAAAGAATCAGACCGATAAGCAGAACTGATAATGGTATTGGTACCAATAAAATCATATAAGTTCCCCATCCCGGTAAGTGTACTTACTGGTCTGTCTTTTATGACCAGTGCAGGATCAGTCAGCAGGTCCGTTTTGGCAGACATTGTTTTCTCTGAATTCTCCACTGGCGGGGTAGGAGTGACTTTCTACAAAAAAACGGAGTACGGAGAAGAATGATGAGGCCTTGCTAATCATCCCTCCCAAGAGAACGGATGGATCGATCAATCCATGCTTGTCAGTGTCCATGATGGGACTCTCACCTCTAGCTTTGGCACCGGGGGGATTACGGGAGCTTTGGGTTTGAGGTCTGTCAGGTACATAGCCCGGGAGAGCAGGAGGAGGGATGGAGGTACGTTTTCCTTCAGGTGCAGGTCCAGCCACTGGCAGGGAGACAACACAAGTTGGTGGCCACAGATTGGAGGATGTGGTCAGGTGTAGGTTGATTTATAAATATTTACATTTAGGACATTTGGCAAACACTCTTATCCAAAGCAACTTACAATAAGTACATTTGTCCAAAGAGAGTGAAGCAACAATCTCTGGCTGACGGTACAGTAAGGTTTGAATAGTGCAATTTCGAGCCACTTCATAATTGCTAGGGGTAGAAGAACAGGTTTCTAGCACTCACATTGCTAAGTTAACGGCAAGAATGCTAGGATACGATGCTACACAATGCTAAGCCAGTACTATTTATTCAATACAAATCTACAAAATATTTAGACACCCAAATGGTCCTGAATGCAACCATAATGTTGGTTACAAAACAGTGAAAAGGCAGCCTCAGCATTGAATATAGCTCACCTGCTGTATCTGCTGACGGAGCTGGTCCGTGGTGAGACCCAGGGACCTCATACCGCGACTACGACATGCTGCCTGCAGCTCTGACACACTCATAGCGGGTACGCCCTCTGTTGCAATCATCTGCATAAACACAGAGAGAGAAGAGTCAGGGGTTAGGCAGTCACCATTGTAAATTAACTAAATTGAATGATGTTAAATGATTAATACAATTACAAATTGGGTCAAATGGCTTGGATTTATTTGGGATCTTTCATTGTTCTATTTTTAGAATGGGGTGGCAGCAGCAGCAGCATCGCAAACAGGTAAAAACAACAGCATTGAATCAACCGCCTTATCGGCGCCAAGCAGAACCTCACGCACTCTCAGAGTAGGCCTCCGCCCATAGTACTTCCTGTTTTTATGACCTGATCGCCTTCTCTTTAATATGCTCACATCGTGTCACACAGACAGTACACTCCGTCCCCACCCCCTCCCTCCCTCAACCTCGTCGTCTGCCTTGATGGTCCGCAGCTGCATCATCAGCTGGAAGCGCAACAGGTTATTGGTGCCGATGGGCTGCAGCTCCAGCAGCTTGCACAGAGCCACCAGCTGGGGGCGCTCCAGGTGCTCCAGGGTCAGCTCATCCTCAAACAGCTTGGAGAACCTCACGATGTCCTTGGTGGACGGATGCTCGCCGGTGTGTCGTACCTTTAACCGTCAAATAATAACAATAAGGGACCCGACGTTACAACAACAAAAGATGATAAATTACTTCAGAGGCCGAGTACTCTGTCCCGATATGACACAGCATCACGCATCTCTGAATCTGGAACATGTTATCTGGATGAGGCAACTGGTTAAAGATTAATAGGGAAACCAGCCGTCTATAGCCGAGGCAAAAGGAGAACAGCCAGACAGAAGAACCTCCAGCAGAGCAGAGCCAATTGGCCACCAAGGGTGACAGATTAACACTTCACCTTCTGCACGTAAGTGGAGAAGCGCTGCGTCTCGTCCTCCGTCAGAGCCGTGGCCTTGTTTCTGCGCGCCATCTCGGCGATGGTCTCCTGCAGGAACTTGGCCAGCTCCAACTTGGCAGCCAGACCCTTCTTCTGTTTCTCTTCCTGCATACACAGAGACCAGAGAGCCTGGGCTTTAGTTGAAGTCGATTCAAACCCGGTGGGATAAAGACTTATGCAACAGATCTAGTAGAACAAATATAGAACGGTAGTTTGGCTCGGGTGAAAGTAAAAAAACCTTGAATATAGTCTGGAAACATGGGGGTGAAGTGAATGTATGCAAACATTATCATGGAAAACATGCATTTAGGTGAAAACATAGCTCTCTAGCATTTGTCTGTTACTCTAACTCTTTTTGGATTGTAAAAAGTGAAATGTTTACACTGACAAAAAATGACCTATTGATGTAGTTTCCATGTACAATTTAATATCAAAACCACATTTAGATATGAGGAAGACATCTTGACATGCTTGAGAAATACAAACATCCATAATGCCAATGTCATGCCTTTCTTGTCACAAATTGAGCTTTGGCCAGCTGTGTCTTGTATCTAGTCTGTATGCATTTCTAGATAAAATGCTATGAGCACTGGCTCCATGGAAACCTAGTGCCGGTTTAGCTTTTGCAAATAACCCAGAACGTTTAATGACTGTTTGGAAGGAAAACCCTTCTCCACAGACCAGGGCCACCCGGAAACCTCTTTCAGGCCCTCACACCACGACAATGCAGGAATATTCAGGAATACTTGGTATTCAGGAAAAACCACAATGACTCATCATAGTCTACTCTGCCACGTGAAGCCACGCAAAGGAAACACTCCAACTCTGGGCTTTTGGGAGCAGGCAGAGCACAGATTGAGATGATGAATGTACCAGAACCATCATCTTCCTCTTGAGATTGACAACCCTTGCATTCCCTTACGTTCCCCCCTGGGTTGGTCAGAGTGTACGAGCACCATGTGATCGGGCAGCTGCCGGGTGCGGTCGTCTGCACGAGGATTTTTGGCAGCCGTACATTTAATCGATGACACAAGCGCAAATGTAAACATGCCTTTTTAGACTCCGTTTCGAAGGTGGAGGGCAACATCTCTGGGAAGAGCTTGAGGAAGACGGGCAGCAGGAACTCCATGAACGGGACGATGATGAAGACTATGAAGGGGACCAGGCGGAACAGGTCGGCACAGGTCCTCAAGAGCTGCGGAGACACAGGAGACACGGCCAGCGTGAGGAAACAGACCAATGACCTGGAATGGAGCCAGATAGAGTTACAGTGTACAGACTAGACTGTGGTGTGAGCGGAAGCGTCTGGGGGTATCTCTGGGGGTACAATAAGAGTCTTTGAATAAAGTTCAGGGAAATGTAGGCCGAATAGTTCAATCGCTTAAGTCAGTGGATCACCAACTATATACAGCAATTCATTATTATGGAATAAGTCAATCCTAAAAACACCACTTCACTCCGTCAGTTTGGCGTCATCACCAAATAGATAACTAAATGTTGTTTACATCTATTGAAAGAAGAAAATGGCCGAGACAGACTCCGAGCTGGTAGTACAAATAGATGTGTCACACACTACAATTAGCTTGTAATTATTACACATATGGGGAATCCCAACTACTGTGAGGGGCGGTTGGTTTCTGGTGAACTTGGGATAAAATGCCTTACACCCTTTGGTATTGACATCAGAAGCTTAATCTCACACAATGTAGCTAATTTTACAGCCAGGCCTTTAATAACTGAACTAAATGACAACAAAGTCAAAATAATCACAATAAGATTAGTTTTTACCATATCGTTCAAGTCTAAAGCCTTTATGAATAATTTTATTTCATTGCATTGTAAACTCAACCCTCCAGTGTTGTACAGAGATGGCCATCAGCTCGGGAGAGAGAGTGTTGTGTTTGAGGTGCATTAGTTTACAATATACACAAGACCAGACAAAAGTCTGGTCTTGTGTGTCTTCCGACAATGGTAATTTAGAACTGTGGCTGGCCTTACCCGTCTCCTCTCCCTGCGCGTGAGCAGCTGCCCATGCAGCAGCCTCCACACCGTCCGGCCCGCTATCGTGGTGTCGATGCCCAGCAACCGGAAGCCGTTGTAGTAATGTTTTAGCTCGTCCACCACCCTCTGCCGCAAAGACTTTCTCAACACCTTCTCCTGCGCCGGAGAAACAGCCGCCGCTGGTGATGATGTTGTTGTTGTTGTTGTTGTTGTTGTTGTTGCTGTGGCAGCCGGGGACACTGGAGTGGGAGTTGGTTGGGATAGAGGTGGGGGCACAGCGGAGTCCTTCACCACCCCTGCGGAGACATTCTGCACTGGGGCAGCAGAGGCCTTGGCGCCCCCCTCTTGCTTGCTGTCCTGGAGCCAAACCGTGGAGCCGTGCAGGGAGCGGGCCAGCAGCGTGGCGGCGGGAGTGCGATGGGGGGCGAGGGCACGGCAGGACTGGGAGTAGGCGGAACGGGGGCGCCTCAGCGGGCACAACCGTGATGCGGGGCTGGGCGGGTCGACGTGAAGGTAGGCGGTTGACGGGAATGCGGTGCAACTGTGCCTTATATATGAGCCTCTGTGAACCGCACAAAGAAAAAGTGTTATTACTGAGTATGTTCATCCCTAGAATTCAAAACAAAACTGTGTGGACCTAGAAAATAAAAAGGTAGAATTTTTTTTTTTTTTGTAATGTTTCAGTGGTCATTTTATTGATGATTGGCCATGTATTTACCTATTAATTCAGGTACACAAAATGGCACTTCTACTGTGCGAACCACTATTTTGAATCAGCATTTCTTTACACCAAAGGGAACTACACTGCTGTGCAAACCAAGGTGCCCTGCCAATCACAGGCCACCGTGACAACAAAAGACACAGTATCACCACCGTGAGTGGAGTGTGCGTTTATAAAGTTTCAACATCAGGCTACACAAGGTTGTGTATGCAGACACACGTTACATCATAGTGAACCTGGAAACCCCATGTATGTCAAAAGGGCTTCGATATACATTTTATTGGGCTGGCTAGCCACGTGGAATAAATGAGATAATATATATTCACAATGGCCATTAAGTATTGCACAAAGGTCTAATCTAGACGGCATACCTCGATCTTGTGACAGCAAGGAGCACCTGTGAACTATACACCGCCATGGCAGCGACAGGTTGTGGTCTTCTGTGAAACAGAAAGGGTTTGTTTTGACTGACAGACTTTGATTGACAACGACAATGATCGTGTGTGCAAAGGGCAAGACAGACACACACACACACACACACACACATATATAGCACGTGTTTAAGCTACATGCTCCTATATCACTATCATTAACCATACTGGTTAGGGACCACTATTCCATAACCATACAGACTGGAGCCCTGGGCTGTTACCACGGCCCATGTATAAACACGCTCAGCGACTCTCCGTCCGACTCAATCACGTGTACGTGACGTCAATGGAGAGATCGCAAGCTCACGATCTACACTTTAACGTATGTGGTCAGCTCAATACGAAGCCAATATTTTTTTTTCCAGAAGCACAACTCTGAAATAACACAAATAACTACGCATAGACGTAGCACGCAGTCTTTAAACGCGACGAGGGTTTCGTTCCTACACAAGCCCACCCGCACTCACTCACTGTATTACTGATCAATAAATACATGTAATATAATATCATGTGTACGAGATCGGTTCTACGTCTGCTTCTAGGTGACCAGTCCGTCACAAGTTAGCTGGTACGCCCGCTTTGTTCTGCTAGCTTCGTGTTCGGGTCAGGAGCTGGCGAGCATAGAACGCAGCCGAAAATGGAGGTCGGCCCGGCTGATGACGACGAACCTGCGGCTTCGATGTCCGGGCGGCTATGGCTGCCGAGTTCGTCTGCCGGTCGTCGTTGGTGCGGCCTCTTCGTACGACAACAACAACAACAACAACCGCAGCCAGATAATCCATCCACCACCAGCGATGCTTCGACTGAAGAGCCCCGATATCAGACCCATTTACAGCGCGTTTAAAACATGTTTTTAAATAACCCGACGCGTCATTGGTCGCGACTCCACGACGACCTCCGAGACCCACCGCCGCCGCCGCTGTTGCTGTTGCTGGCTGCTGCTGCTGCTGCGGCGCTAAAAGGTCACGTGCGTGGATGTCGCGCCCGCGAGGATCAGGCGAGGAAAGTCACGTGGTTTCCAACAGCCAATCAGAATAGCGGCACATCATACCGCATCTCGGTCGCTTTGTATATATTATATGTATACCGTATATTAGGTGTTTTTCCCCCTTTTTTTTTATATATGTGCAAAATAAACAACATGGCTTATCAAAGTATGCATTCGCAATTTTTCCCCCCCCAAAAAAACCCCACTACATCGCCTAATGCCGTAAACCAGTCCTGCGATTTATTTCCATCCGTAACACAGCCTCGTCTTGTATTCTAGAAAGCCTGTTATTTCGTGGCCTGCGCGTTTTAATTTGACTTCATATACGCGTGTCTATATCAACACTTGTAGTGGCGTTTATTTTGGTTTTGCATTTCCATCATTTACACCGAAACTACAGATCCCGGTGTGCTTGTGCTGCTTCTGCTTCTTCTTCTTGTTGTTGACCCCCTCCTCCGGTCGAAGCCTGTGTGTGCTGCTGCTGTGCTTGTGCTGCTGCTGCTGCTGAGGAGCGCAATTGAAGGAGCGACCAGGCCCCAACCAGCCAGCTTTTGTTACACACAGAGAGGAGCAAGGAGGCAGAGATAGAGGGGGGAGCCGGGAGACATTATTCGAAAGGCTCCACGGGAGAGTTGTGCGGATCTTCTTCCCCCAACCGAGAGAGAGAGACTAAGAAAAGCCAAGCGAGCCAAGCAAGCAAGCGAGCGAGCGAGCGATGGGACCTGGATCGGGTAGCGACCGTTGACCGTAACCCCAAGCCTCCAGAACAGAACGCGATACACCAGCAGCCGCACGGAGAGGCCTGCGCGCTATATTCTGATTATTCTCCCCGTCATTTTTTTATTTTTTTAGTATTAGATTTTTTTGGGGGTGATTTTTTTGTTTTTGTTTTAACACAGTGGATACAGATTGCACACGGAAGGGACACCTAAGTGTATGTGTTTAGAATGGGACACGCTGAAGGTATTGACGTGTTTTATGCGCGTTTGTTTGTGTGCTCCCGTGTTTTTTTTTTTGTGTTCAACATGTACGATACGCGGGGGTTCAAATGGACGTGTGTTTGAATGACGTTATTGATACACACACACACACACGCCGTGGCTGTTATTTGGTAGCATATTGTCGGGGGGACGTGTATGTTTATGGGGTATTATAACAGGAGACAATTTGATTTAAAGGGGTAGAGGGGCAGCCATGTTGGCAACACTAGCAGCGTAGCCGACGTTAGCTTCCTTTCATCTTTTTTTGCTTGGGTTTCGGGTGATTGTCGAAGATTAGATCGCAAAGCGTTTCGACACGTAACCCAATAGGCCAGCGCCACAGTGGCGTTTTAAAACGCACCACCACGACACTGGGGAATGTTAGTGGTTTTATTTGGTGCAAAACAAGCGATCTCGATCATGCATGGTAGCAGTGGGGTAGCCAAGCCACATCGCAGTAGAAAATCATTCAGTGCACAACATTTGGACGTGGTTGTCATTGCACAGTCGCTGCACAACGACCCAGACCCATATTGTTGTGTATTATTGTCACATATAGCAGCAGTGTTGCACATGCAGGCAGATGTGCAGCACGACAGATGTGGCGTCTTTTTTAGCATGTGTTTACATTCCGCCTATTCGACGTGAGGAGGCGACATTGCAATCCTGTTCATAAAGTGCAGTCCACATGACATTTAATGAACTCTTTTCTATCCATCCAACTCGATGGAATATAGAAGAATAATAATACAGCTTTATTTGAAATAAAGCCTTAATAATCAATTAATTGATCTGTACATTAATCTATGCATTAAATGTATCGTAGACATGGAGGTCTGACTGGAATACTAAACACCCTACTGTTAAAAAAGAGGTGTGAATGCTGATATAAATAATAAAGCAAATTATTTCAGCTATGAAAACTTGAATCGCTTCTTTCGCTCACTCAGGCACTTTAATATTTGTGTATCTGTTTCTTGGATGCTGATAGTGTGATATGAAATTACCCCGGGACGTATTTTGTGAGAATTTACCATTTGCCAGAAGCCTATGACTGTATCCATTCAAACTTCACCTCTAACTTCATGTCGTTTCTCATTTTTCAGGTCCAGTCAGAGAAGAAGACAGTTAAGGATGCAGGAGCACAACAATGGATTTCTCCTTTTCTTTCATGCAAGGGATCATGGGAAATACAATTCAACAACCCCCTCAACTAATTGACTCAGCCAACATCCGACAGGAGGGCCCCTATGACACCGGCAGTGACCCGGGTGAGGAATGGAGGTCCCTCCTATGACGCCGACCTGGAAGCAAGAGTTCTCCTACCCCCCCTCGGCCTCAGAGGACATGCCGCAGGTGTCCAACGGGTACCCCCCTGGCCTGGGCATGTTTGAGCCCCAGGCCAAGTTCTCCATGTACTCCCAGTTCCCCAACGGCGCGGCCAACGGCTACGGCGCCATAAGGGGCTACGGGGAGCACGGCCTCCTGCCGGCGGAGGGCACGGTGCTGAGAGGCCCCGGGCTCCAGGAGAGGCCGCTCTCTCCGGTCTCCCCGCCATTGCACACGCATCACCCGCACCTCCTGCACCACCCCCATCACCCGCACACGCTCCCGTACCACTCCAGCCTCCCGCACCTCCAAGCCCACGGCCACCCGCACGCTCAGAGCCCCCCCCTGCCACCGCCGCCACAGCATCCCTCGCAACACCACCTGTCCCACACGCCGCACATAATGACCCACACGCTCCCACCCCCACCCCTGCTCCTGCTGCCCCCTTCCAGTCCGCCCCCCTCCTTGGTGGACGGCGCCCCGTCGTGCCAACCCCTCCACACCCCGTCGACGGCGCACAGCGGGGTGCTGAAGAAGACCAACTCCCCGGAGATCAAGTTGAAGATCATCAAGACGTACCAGAACGGCAAGGAGCTGTTTGAGTCGGCGCTGTGTGGGGATCTGCTGCATGAGTTGCAGGTAGCGTGTTGCAGCCTGTTTGTTTGTTTTTCTTTGGTCCACATGCACTCTTGTATGAGGCCACATCAAGTGAGTCAAGTAAGACGATGCACCTCCGCCATTTGCATCGTCTTACTTACTCCACTTGTTCTTCCCTCCTTCCCCCTTGCCGTCTTCAGGAGGAGACGCAGAAGGACCAGGCGACACAACTGCAGCGCAGGAACGAGAGGAAGAAGGAGAAGAGGAAAAAGAGGCTGCAGGAGCATGTCCAGGAGGAGGAGGGCGGCTTGGGCGACCCGGTCCAGCCACAGGAGAGTTCCACTGGCCAGGTGGAGACCCAGGAGACCCAGGAAACCCAGCCCCAGCCAACCGAGCCGGTCCTGGCTCCGGCAGAGAGGCCTCAGAAGGCCGTGATCAAAGTCGAGGCAAAGACGCTGAAGGCACGCGTGGCTCGAGTAGCCCATGAATATTTCAATACATGTTAGCAAATTAATTCATATTATTACTGAGGTCATTATTGTTTATTGCCTCCTTTTAGGTTCCCAAGGTCCATCATCCCTCTGTGATCCAGGAGACGGGTTTCTGTAAGGAGTTTGTCATCGGGGATCTGGTCTGGTCCAAGGTGGGCACCTACCCCTGGTGGCCCTGCATGGTCTCCTCAGATCCCCAGATGAAAGTACACACGCGCATCAACACCAGAGGTAACACACGACACACACACACACCCACACACCCACGAACTCCATGTTGCCTCCTTGTGCTGGCCAACATTGGCACCTATGTCCTTCTCTGAGTATATTTGATTGTTGATGTTTCAGACAAACGAATGGCACCTAAAGACTGGAAAGCAGTATATATTTTCAGCCTGTTTTTGTTGACCTTTCTCTATTCCCCAGGTCACAGGGAGTACCATGTGCAGTTCTTCGGTAGTGTGGCCGAGCGAGCGTGGATTCATGAGAAGAGGATCGTCATGTACCAGGGAGAACACCAGTTTGAGGAACTACAAGCCGAGACACTCCGGAAAACCACCAACCTGGCAGAGAAGCACAAGGTACACCCAGTTAATGATTAATACCTGGCTATGATAATGCTTCACAATGGTTCCTATAAATTGTCGGAATTAAAAACCTGTACAGGCTGGTACACCCCCTATGGTGCTTGATAGCGCACGCCAGTGAGATGCGTCTATTTAATAAAAAATATGTATTTGGATCCATTAAGATGTGATTGTTTCCACGCAGCTGCTGAAGCCCATCCCCCAGCGAGAGCGCGCCCAGTGGGAGGTGGGCGTGGGCCACGCTGAAGACGCCTTCGTGATGACCAAGCAGGAGCGCATCGACAACTACACCTTCATCTACGTGGACCCTGACCCCAACCAGCCCCCGCCCGCCAAGAAGCCCCCCATTGCCCGAGCGGAGAAGCGGACCCAGCGCTCCGCGTCGGCCAGTAAGAAGGAGGAGGGCGGAGTCACGTCACCCGACCGAGAGCAGCCAGCGGCGGCGGTGGGGGCGGCGGCTCAGCAGCAGCCACGCCGGCAGCTGCCGCGCCGCCAATGTAGCATTCAAAACGCCAACGACGGCAGTGGCGCCAACGCCCAGGCCTCGGACGGGGAGCGGGGGGGCAGCAAAAGAGGGGATCCCGGCCAGTCTGGCTCGCCCGCCTCGGACGCCGTCGCCGCCGCCTCGGAGGGCGGGGCCCGGCAGGATTCCTCCCCTCCCCCGGTCCGTGCCTGGAAGACGGCGGCGGCCCGTAAACTGCTGCCGCTCTCCATCACCATGAAGAAGCTGAACGTGGAGATCACCAAGTGTGACTGGCCCCTCCTGCAGACGAAGGTGGTGCCCTCGCCCAAGCGGGAGCGGGAGGAGGAGGAGGACAAGGAGGAGCGGGTGGAGGGGGAGGTGCGACAGCCCGACCTGGGCTACTGTTCACCGGAGGTGCGTGTGAAAGGGGCAAGTTTATTATTCTTTTGCATTCTTTGCAAGTTTGGTCTCCCTCTCACCCCCCTTTTCCCCAATACACTGGGATCTATAATGAATCACAGAGCAAAGTCCACTTTTATTTGTATTTGTTTTCAAAGTAACAGACAAAGCTGTGAATTAATCATCTACCAGTACAATCAAATGTTTGATCAGCACAGTGTGTTTTTATGTTTCTTAGTGTTTTTGACATCCCAATTTTGGCAAACAAATTATAAACGGCCCTCAACTTTTATATTGTGGCACTTAATGAACAGCATTACAAACTTTCCTTCCCTTGTATTTTTCCTCTGTTCCCGTCAATATGACACATTTTATTCCAACTCACTTGATTCTACTAATCTGATCAGTTTAAGAACAGACATAATCCCGTCAGACATGACCTGATATGATCACCGTCATGTCCCAAGGCGGCCTTTTCTGAAGTGTTGGATGTTTCCTCAGCAGGACTGTGGGGCTAAACCGGAACCCAGCCCCGAGGAAGAGGAGGAGGAGGAGGAGGAGGCCGACGAGGCAGAGGAGGACAGGGAAGAGAGGAGGGGCTCCCCTGCCAGTCAGAGGAGTGAGGAGGGCGGGATGCATCCCACCTCCTCTCCTGGTTCGCATCACAGCAGTCCGCCAGGTATCAAAAGATAAAAAAGCATTTTGTACTTGATGTTCATGAAAAGTCATATAGGCACTCACATCTTGCAGATGTTTTTGTTTTTGTTTTTTGTTTTAATTGTTAAATGTATAATTATTGAGCCAGTTTCTAATTTATGTACATGTTATTGGTTATGTTGCCCCTAGTGGACACCTGTAGCTTCTGTGCAGCACAGGGTATAGATCCAGCACCAGGGGGCAATATACAGGGGACAAAGTCCCTTTGATTGACACTTGATACCCCTTGATTGACACTTGAGACCCCCTGAAGGCAACAATAGCTAAATTTTGGGGGCCTCTGGAAATCTTTAAAACATTATCTGTCACTTGCAACTGTCACTAAAGAATGTCTTTAAAAGCTTACCATGTCCAGTATTCATTATTCAAATTGCAACACATGTATGCACAAATACAGTATCAACAATCCACTGAAAAATAGTGTTGTGGTGTTTCCTCTTATATTACCAGTGGTGTTTCCTCTTCTATTGCCATTGAGTACGCAATTACTTCTGGTACTCTCTTACTCCATGGGTGACAGCTTTGGCAAATGGTCCGCAAACCAAATGTTTTGTAGTGCACCTAATGTATAAGCGTCCGAGAAGCATAAGCCTCTCTCGTACGCGGCCATCATCATCAACAGCTGCCCAGACAAAACTCCATACATCGACACACACACACACACACACACACACACCTCACGTTCAGTGTCCCTTCGTCTTGACGTCACTTCGATGTCACCAAAAGAATGCAACTTTGGAGAAGCGTAGAAGGTTCTCAAACTGGTTGACGGAGACTAAAGCGGAGGCTAAAACATAAAACATATGATTTTACACCTGCATAACACTGGAGGACCCCCTGGTTGTCACCGGGTATTTTCAGCACACTGTTCAGCACCTAACCTAGCACAGCTGCTGGTGATGCAAGTTGGAAAGCAGGAAAGTTGCCACCGGAAGATAAATAGTTTAGCCCGTTAAATGCGCTTGCATTTTAAAGGATCATAAACCAAGAGCTGGATCGTCATCAATCAAGACATTAACAGTGAGTGGAACGTATCGAACGTGTTGGAAACCCCTCCTAACCTCCTAAACGGTGACATAGTGGCCAAACATGAGCAAGGTTAGCGGCACTACAATTTCAGTATTACTTGATGGTTATACACCTTCCTGTGCATTCTTGGGTCAAGGGGGGGGGATTCATCAGCCTTTTGGCTCTTCTTGGCATTTGTGAACCTTTTATGTGCATTTAAAAATCTCGACTTTTGAGGGTAAAATATTAAACAAAGTGCGTTCTGACGAAGGTGTGCACAAACGTGTTCAGATATTGATGAGGAGCCTTTGTTTCACATAGTTCTCTTTCTAGGCTCTCAAGAGAGGAAGCAACAGAGGCGCTCCATCCGGAGTCGGTCTGAGTCGGAGCGAGGCAGCGATCCGGTCCCCAAGAAGAAAACCAAAAAGGAACAGGTACCGGTCATTCATCGCTACAGGCCGAGGGGAATCACGAATACATTATACAGTGAACCCCCAAAGCCAATTAGAGCTGGTATTTGCCTTGGCACTACCACATTTAGCTGGATATTGTGCATTCATTTGCTTGTTATGATATCCTATTCGTTTTCAAACAATTTATTTATAGACATGGAATATCAAACGACAATGAAATAACTTCCAACCCTGAACACGACTTTAAAACTATTTCTGTTCATGTGTGTAACTCCCTAGACCAAATTATCATTCCAATATTCCCATATCGACAAGATTTATCAGGAGTCTGTAGCCTGAATGTGAACACGCATTAGTATGCCTGGTTAGTTGTCGACTGTTAATCAATTCAATTATATCTCAGGAAAACTGATTGACAGTCAGAAAATAACATTGGGCACAGATACAGTCGTAACTAAACAGATGTGGCTCAGTATAAATTATTCTTTTTAGACATTACTTTTGAAAATGATTAATTACATGGATGCATGGATTGACATATTAAAATAAACTTTTAAAGACTACAATACGCATACCTTGTGCTACCACTAGCGCAACTTGTAGCACACAGTGATATTGTTAGCAACTCCTAAAACCGTCTGTTTGTTTCCTGTACCTGAATAACAGGCTGAGCTTGCTCCCGAGACCACCTTGCGAACGGGCTCCCAAAAAGGTCTGTTTACAACTGTACATACACATAATTAGTTTGTATTGACTACTGCTCCGCTGTTGCCGCCCGTTTTTGCATATTCCTCCAACACGATTAACAAACGTGTGTGTGTGTGTGTGTGTGTGTGTGTGATTGTGT
>PIJE02000328.1:0-20000 GCA_002895965.2 Coryphaenoides rupestris
AGAGAGAGAGAGTGTGTGTGTGTGTGTGTGTGTGTGTGTGTGTGAGAGAGAGTCCGTGTTAGTGTTAGTGTGTGTTTGTGAGAGAGACTTGGCTGGTATAACAATGCAAATCTGATGGCAGGCTGATATAAGGCTCAGAGACTTGGGTTTTCTGGAGATATTGTGATCCAATTGGCGTCCACGGGGTCTTTTACAGATTAGTTACAGTGCACTTGTCCCCTTCTCTTCATCACCTCTAGCCGAGTGGAAGACGATTTGTGGCTGAAGTGGCTGTGATTACTTCGCGTGTCATCATCCTCACGATAGTAAAGATAATTTCTCAAAACAAAAACAAACGTAGTGTCACGCTACGAACGGCACGGTGTTTGCTCAAAGTACAGTGATTATTATTTCTTAGTTTAGTCTTGGCCATCGTCCACCAGAGCATAAGGGACATTTTCAACTGTCTTCCTTTTGCAGTGCAGACCGGGCGACACATTCGGACGACACAGCGTTTAGCTTTTACTTTTTCTTGGGGGCGTCAGTTCCCTCGATCGTGTTCAACCCCATGGCCATAATGCGTGTTCCGTGCGCTTGTCTATAATTACATATAGGCTCGCTGTCCTCTATAATTCATACACATTTCGTACAGCCTTGCGGACCGAGCCTCTGTGTGGGGATATATGTAACACTCACATGAATGCCTCGACGGACACACTAATGCACTCCACTTTTTCTTCCTTTTTTATCTTCCTTTTATTTTTTCATCTGTATATTTTTATTTATTTCCATAATCCTCCATAAATTACCGCTCTATTCTTTCTCACTGTTCTAAAACATCTCTCTGTTCTCTGTTACTTTCAACATGAACTCTCTCCTTATGTTTCCTCCTCATGTGTTTCCTCCTCATGTGATGGGATTGAGTTCAGTTCTCCTCTCTCTCTCTTTCCCTCTCCCTCTCCCCCTCCCTCTCCCTCTCTCTCCTTCTCCCTCTCTCTCCCTCTCCTTCTCCTTCTCCCTCTCCCTCTCCCTCTCCCTCTCTCTCCTTCCCTCTCTCTCGCCGTCTTCTTCGCTCCCTTGTGGTCCCTCCATCCCGGCATGCCAGTTCCCTCTGTCTGTTACACAGTCTGTAAAGGAGCATGCATCATCCTGCGTCAGGGAATGGGATGGCCAGTTAATTGCTTTTTTTGAGAGGAAACGTGAAAAGCGAGAGCCAGACATGTCGGGCAAAATGAGAAAAAGAAAACGTATCTTAGGCTGACATCCCGCAGTTGGATGGCAATCTCTTAAATGGCTTCAGAGTATATTTTTGTTGAACTAAGTACCCCCGCTACTCTCTGACAAGACGAGTTTTCGCCGACCATATCGACAAGTTAAGATAATGATGACAGAGCCGGCATTAATGAGGCACCATCATCCGATTGGCAGATGACAAGGAGGCCGGATCAAACCATTCTGCGATGGGGGGGGCATATTACACATCTGAGACACGGAGACATAACGGCAGACAGTACAGCTCACTGCATCACTGTAACGGATGAAACCAAGTCACAGTGCGCTGTTCTTTCTGCCAAAATAATATCCACTAACTTGACATGTCATGTTGACATGCGTACAGAAGATGAAATTGTTTGTTTGTGTGTTTTATTCGCACATAAACCAAAAAAAACCCAGCACAAGGAAAGGAAAAGACAGAGGCTAGCCATTAGAGACGACAAGATGGTGCAGGATGGAGAAAATAGTGGATATAGATAGGGGTGGAGGGGGGGAGACGGGGGGGGAGGGGGGGGGGAGACGGGGGGGGGAGGGGGGGAGACAGAGGGGCGGTGTGGCAACAATGGGACAGACGTGGTTGAGACAGCGGTGTGTGTGTGCGTGTGTGTGTGTGTGTGTGTGGTGTGTGTATGTGTGTGCGTGTCTGTGTGTGTTGTGTGCGTGTGTGTGTGTGTGTGTGTTCGTGTGTGTGTGTGATGTCGTGTGTGTGTGTGTGTGTTTACGTGTGTGTGTGTGTGTGTGTGTGTGCGTGTGTGTGTGTAGTGTGTGTATGTGTGTGTGTGTGTATGGTGTGTGTGTGTGTGTGTGTGTGTGTGTGTGTGTGTCGTGTGTGTGTGTATGCGTTTGTGTGCGTGCATGTGTGTGTGCGTGTGCGCATCTGTTTTCTTTTCCACCTCCGTGCGTGCAGGAGCGTGACCGGAAATCATCGGAGGATATTTAAAGTTGATATGACACGCTTGAGTGGCAAAACAGCAGAGCCAGCACAGACTTCAAAAAAGCGAGACAAATATGCACAGAACGTATACTGCTCGTGGAGAAACTGGGAGAGAGAGACAGTGAGACAGAGAGAGAGAGACAGAGAGAGAGAGAGAGAGAGAGACAGAGAGAGAGAGAGAGAGAGAGAGACCCAACACATGGGCATTGTGATAACAAGTTGCCACAAGGGTGCCATGGTCCTCATCCCCTGTTGGCTGCTGGAAGAAAATATGTAGAGCAGTCTAACTATGCTTCACAGCCAACGAGCACACACACGCACACACTCACTACACGCACACACACACACACACACACACACATACTGCCCCCGTGCACACACACAAATAGTGTTTAGCAGCAATGGCCCCGCTAATGGATAGTGTTACATACAGTTTCCAAACACAGATGAGTAAACAGCTCGGCTCGAACAGTGGAGGGCCCATGGAGGCATGGCTGCATCTGTTGCAGACGGAGAGATGTATAATTACACATACATAGACTCGCACACACACACACACACACACACACACACGCGCGCACACACTGACAGAGTTTGCTGCATATATTTTCTATGTCTACGCTTGATGGAATGTGAAAATTCCTCGCTTGATCGATTAATAGTTAACTTTCCCTGTGAATCATACATGCCTACATACGTCCCGAGTGGATTTCATGAACCAGCCCACTGTTCTGACAATAAATGAGAATAATCCCGTGGCCTGCGCAGTCAACCACCATGAAGGAGAGACGAGCCAACACACACAGGGGCGGTTTATTTTGATCCGGCAATGCGGTCGCGATTGACGGCGTGATTGGCCGTGATGAAAGCCAGTCCCGGGATTGTTTGAAGCAGAGGAGGGTAGCAGTGGTTGAGAGGAGAGTCAGGTTTGTCTTGTTGTTAACTGGTCAACTCTCGCAGGGGCCTGACCGCCCGCAACAAGCTAGCCCCGCGACTCACTGCTACACAGATTTTAGGACCGTTCACTTTTGCGTCTTTGTGTCGTCTTTGTGGACACGCAGAATGTGGAGTGGTGGATTCGTGACTTGCCGCCACAGTAAAAAAAATTGTGTGCAACGTTTTGTCAAAGTTCTGTACAGCGTGGGTTTATATGATAAGCAATAATGAAGGAATACTATTTAAATAAACGCCTGCACACCTTGTCTCACACACAAACATTGTACTTTCTCTATCATACTTACAATCTTATTGTGCGTGTGTGTGCGTGTGTCTTTGCGCACGGATGCTGTGGTGTGAGGGTGTGATTGGCGCTGGGATCAGAAATAGAACAGAGCCGCTAAGAACGTAACACCCCCAGTACTCTGGGAGCGAGAGAGACGATAGGTTTAATTAAATTGTGAATCTGGTAATCACTTCATTTAGATGCGACGGTCACGACGGAGCACACACACACACATACACACACTCTTGCCACCCGTACGTCGTCAGACTGCATTTGGTTTAACACGGACCTGCTCGTGTCAGATTAAGCGTAGGCATGTGTGTGTGTGTGTGTGGGTGTGTGTGGGTATGTGTGTGTGTGTGTGTGTGTGTGTGTGTGGCTGTCTATAACTGTCTGCATGAGTCAGCCTGCGGTCGGTATTGACAGCACCTCGCTCTCCGCCAGCTAAAGTTTCTCTGCGCAAGTTTACATTTTGACATGTCTGCCTGACAGTTTCCTTTGTGCTACTGCATTTTTGGGGATTTAATACTTTAATAGTGGCTTGGCCCCCAGCGGTTCCAGGCGGTCGTGTTTCAAAAGTGCAGCCATTAATAGGTCAAACGTTTTGTTGTTTGCACTCTCTCTGGTTTCATTGCTGTCCGTATTTGTTTACGACATCCGAATTCCACAGACCACTCTCTCCAAACGGAAACCTGCAGAAACTAGGAACCCCTGTATACACACGCGCACACACAAACACACACACACACACACACCACACACACACACACACGTACACACATGGACACACCGACAAAGACACACACACACACATGTGCATATACACACGTACACACACACTGAGACACACATACACACACACAGACAAAGACACGCACACACATATGCGCGCACGCACACGCACACACACACACACTTTTACATTCAAATTCTGTGTGTGCAATCGTTCTTTGGACCGCATTGAACTCCTAATGAAAATCACATGGCTCATTACAGAATGGTTTCTATTCATTTGCCAGCGGTGCCATTGACATCAGTGCATGATTTATAACAAGGTCATCGGCATCGACGGGGACCTGGACTCCTGGGAATATGAGGGGGGAGGTCACTGCGGACACATTAGCATATTTACTCCTTTAATTACCCCCTCTTTAAGCCTCTTCATTTATTCCGCGTCTCACACACACACACACACACACACACACAATAAGTCAACTTTCCTTCACTTCACGTCTCTGCACAACCCACAGTTGTGTGTGTGTGTGTGCGTGTCACCAGATGGATTCACCCGCAAAGATCGAAGATCGTCTGTGGATCTCTGTGATTACCTCGTTGATTTACCTGCTCGGTACACAACAGTGACTTGGCGTGATCATCATTATAATAATAATCATAATAATAACAACACCGGCCACAATGTTATCAGCACCGTGTCAGATTATGTTTAACACCGGGTGTACAGGCTGAGGGTTTCAATTAAACAAACACTCGTATCTCTACTCCACCACACCCAGAGATACCCAGAGAACAAGAGCGTGTTAGAAAGTGCATTTTTCAATATTTAATCACAGTACTGTAACGAACAGTTATGATTTACAAAGCAATCCAAGTACGACCAAGATGCTGTTAGTGCTGTAGTGCTGCAGTGGATATACAATTTAAATGTGTTGAGTGAGTCGTTCATGGGAATACACATCATATAGGCTTAGTGTCAAATCACACCAACGTTATACTGTATGAACGTGTGTGTTGTGATTGCCGCGTGATTGGTGCACATTCGGCGGCATTATGTTCACAGCACACTCGTTTCCTGCCGCGCGCGCATGCACATATATATACAGTATATATATATATATATATACTGTATATATATACATACACACGCATTCTGAGGGTGCATATAGCGCAGCCCTTTATCCCCCCTAGTGACCTTCATGGGGAAAGTTTCTCAGACATAAGCACTTTTACAACCCAGTAGATCCACACCATCAGGCTTTAGATCGCCTGAGTGGAAGACACACACACACACACACACACACACACACACACACACACACACTACCCACACACACACACACACACACACACACACCACACACACACACACACACACACCACACCACACACACACACACACACACACACACACACACACACACACACACATACACATCACTGTTGCCAAATGTGCCTGAAATGTACTCCTTTATCAAAATTATTTCTGAACGCTAATGCTGAAGTGCTTCTCTGTTCGCGGCCGTTTGCCGAGGAATTGATTAAATAGATTCATAGCCTCAAACAGGGACTGGCCTTGGGTCTGAGGCACCGTCAGCAAAAACACCTTCTATAGAGATGTGGTGGGTGGACTGTGGACAATAGATTAAAATAAGTGCACCCCATAAAGGGACGCTGTCTACATAATAATTGTTGCTCGATTTGTTGACTTTTTATCCTGTTTTCTTTGGCGTGTGTGACAGGAGCACAGTGTCGGGTGTGCGTGTGTGTGTGTGTGTGTGTGTGTGTGTGTGTGTGTGTGTGTGCTGCAGTAGGCTAAAGAGCTGTACCCTGATGTCTTACTGGTTTGTTTGGTCGTGAGCAAAGGCTGCAGCTGTTGGGGTGTTTCCTCCTCCATCATTACCATGGGCAGGATAGTCTGGCGTCGTGGTGGTGATGGTTCTGGGTTCGGATCCCTAATGTCCCCCCAACCTACCTGGAGGCAACCTTGTCCCTACTACTGTATCTCCCAGCTCATAAGTGGCATGTATATGATATGCATGATTCACTGCGAGAGTCCCGACTGAACCGATTATTAGCGTAACTAAACAGACACTGGAGAGCTGTATCCACCGGGCGTCTAGGGGCAGGGAACAAGATTAATAATCCATCGGGCCTCCCCTGCTCCAGGTGGGATTATCTGAACACAGCTGGCCGGGCCACCATGAGGCCATCCATGAGGCGGGCGTAAGGAGCAGCTCGTTTGTTTGCGTCACACGAGGCTGGGCGAGTGTGTGTGACACTGTTGAGTCATTTACATTTACATCTACATCTTACATTTAGGGCATTTGGCAGACTTTTATCCAAAGCGACTTACAAAGAGTACATTTGTTGAAGGAGACAGCAATATATCACTGTGGTACATAAAGATAAGAATAGAGCAGGTTTCAAGCATTCATAGTTGAGGCTAATAGAACGAGTTTCATAATTGCTAAGTTGCCTGGGATAAGAGCAGACGTGCCATTCTGATTATATTACCAACATCTAAGAACATACAATATGCTAAGCAATGCTAAGTACTATTAATAATAATATACCAAGACGTACACCGCTTGCCTTCCATTTGTGTTGGAGCATTTTTAGCGATTCCCCTACCTTTTGATTTGTCTGGTGAATAAACTATGTCATTTTTCCCGCCTCCCCCTTCCTCCCCCGCTTACTACCGCCGATAGCAGGCGCTTCCCCCAGTGCTTAATATACAGCGTTGCTGGTGCCAGATATCCCAGCATTAGCGGTGTTTACAGCCGATAACGTAACTCCTGGTAATATACGGCCGGTGTCACGGCACAGCTGCACCGCACTACACTCCGAAGGGCTGGAGGAAGATGGAGGAGGAGGAGGACGGAGATGATTCAGATGAGATAGAGGGAGATCTGAGGGAGAGGGAGAGAGAGAGATGGGGAGATGAGAGGGGAGGGGGGGGGGGGGGGGGGAGGCCAACGCTTAATCATCGTTTTCTGTTCAGGGTTCCGTGGCTCTATACCTTTAATAGGCATGTAGCCCCCTCTCCCCAAAAACACACACACTTCAGAAAATACAGCCCTGTCAGCCTCACTGCCGCATGAAGAGGGGCTGTGTGTGGTGTGTGTGTGTGTGTGGTGTGTGTGTGTGTGTGTGTGTGTGTGTGTGTGTGTGTGTATTTTCAATTGCTATTTGCAGTGATTGCAAAAGTGTATCACGGTGACAACTCTCTAATGAGGACAATCATCCGTGTTTTCCCTTGGAAAAAGGTGATTGTGAGTTAGCATCATAATAAGGAGATATAATAAGGATATATATACTGTATATATATATATATATTATACGCACACACACAGTGTTACTCCTTCCGGTGTCCTTTCCCATTCCATCCTTCTGCCGAACACACTATTATAAGTCTGTAATTACTTTCTGTAATGACTAAAATAGTCATTACTGAAGCGGTATTATCTCCTATAATACTCTCATATTTCAAATATGATTGGCTCTTGCACTCTGCCGTCAGTATTGGTTCTGTTAACCTCACTCTGATTAATTTAATCTTCAGCATTTAGCTATATCTGCTGGGTATAGCGGCTGCTTTATAAACACCAAGGCAAAGGGGAATATTTGTTATAACTTCTTTTCTGAGCAAATCAGGTATTTGTTGGCAAGCAGTAGACCAGCGCTTGTAAAGTATATCTCTACTAGCATCTGATGCCATTTTTAACTATTAGGTACTGAATTAGTTTTATTCCTGGTTCTAAAGTTTATTATCACAGGACGGTGATGCCTTTCTTCATTTGCTTCATATCATATTTGGCAAAAAGTGAGGAATAAAAGTTTGAGCAAGAAATTGTAATGCGGACACTTAACATTGCGACGCTGGGATTTGACTTGCACCTATTATTGACAATCATCATCCATTTAATGTTTTATTGTCACATTATAGGATTGCAGGAGTAGATTGTCGAGGAAAAAGCAAAGCGTTGAATATCAAAAGCTTTTGAAATGCTAATCCACTTAACCACTTGTAGCTGGGCTGAAGCTTAATCAGACAGGGTTAATCAAGTGGCAGGTAGTTAAGTGAGCCTCATATAATATTGAGACACTCGAAATATAATTGAATAGAGTGTGTGCGCAGCATGGCAGAGAATTGCAAACAGGACATAACCGATTGTCAACATCCATTCCATTAATACATTATTTAATTTGACAGTATTAGCATACATTATCGTCAGTCGAGAAACGACAGAGGTGGAAAATCAGCAGGTGAATAAAGCGACACACTTGCAACATTAAAATAATCCTCATCAGGTACTAGATCTTAAATTGTATCTTAGACCTTGAAAAATACGATTTAGATTGTTATGAGCACAAAAAAGACTGCACTTCTATACCACACATATCTCTGTGGTAGGGTTAGAAAGAGAGGAATAGAGCAGGTTTCAAGCATTCATAATTGCAAGGTAAATAGAACGAGTTTCATAATTGCTAGGTAGCCTGCATAATAGCTGGTATAAGAGCAGAAGTGCCATTCTGAGTGCGGTACCAAACGATGCTAAGTACTGTTAATAATGCCAAGACGTACAATCATGCAAGTTAGCGCTAGTGCTTGATTTACGGAATGACAGACTAACGTACGGTAACCCCCCCCCCCCCCCCCCCCCCCCCACCCCACCACCACCACCACCACCACCAGACATGTACCGCAAGGAGGAGGTGGTGGCGGTCACGGCGGAGGGCGGCTCCATCTCCAGCCCCAACTACCCCAACGCGTACCCCCGCAACGTGCTGCTGTCCTGGATCCTGGTGGCGTCGTCCGAGTGCCGCATACACCTGGAGTTCGACACCCGCTTCCGCCTGGAGGAGTCAGAGAACGGAGTGTGCAGGTAAAAGAAAGAGAGAGAGAGAGAGAGAGAGAGAGACGCAACGCAAGTGAAAAAGTATCTCGCTCTACCATAGGGGGCAGCAGTAGCTCAGGAGGTAAGAGTGGAATGTTGCCGGGTTCGACCCCTGAGCTCCGCCTAGCTAAGCGTCGAGGTGTCCCTGAGAGAAACCTCGACCGCAACCTGACGTGTGTTGGTTGTTACCTTGCACGGTTGACACCTCCTCCGTCAGTGTGTGAATGTGAGGCAACTGTAAAGCGCTATAAAACTGCAATCCATTTACCTTGATGTCAGTCCAAATTGTGTCACGGCGGTAACGGTAGAGAAGCAGTGTTTTTACACCCGGGAGATAAATGGGTCGATATAGCTACCCCGTGGTGCCGTACCGTCACTGTGTTCATGCAGAATCAGCTTTTGACGACATCGGCACATTGCGGAAAAACAAAATATCCAAAAACGATCGGCCTGAAGGGACTTTTAGCCAATCCCGGCCTTAGTGGTGGTGGTGCACCGGTGCACAGCTATTGCTCAGCGCCGCGCCTTTGTGTTTGGCGGCTTTATGGGACACGAGAAAGAGAGGAATTAGAATAAGAGTACGAGAGAAGCAGACAGGGGGTTTGGAGAGTTTAAATAATGCATCCGCTTAAATGAGGCCGCTATCTACGAGACAATGGAGTTGGGGGGCTAATACAGTGCCGGCTCCAACAATGCATCCATTGATACGCGGAGATCGGGGACGGAGACAAGAGGCGGGTAGGGGTGGGGCGGGAAATGATGTAAAGCCTCGCAGAAAGACGGATTGGGAAAGTTTTCTTTTTGTTTCAGCGAGCCGCGCTTGGAGTTTGTCCTTGAGGTTTAGAAATGGGGAGGAGGGGGGGGGGGGGGGGCAGGGACAACTCAAACTTATTTTTTTTACATCTCTGTTTGCGATTCAGCTGTCTTTGAAAGCACTTTGCTGAGAAGACAAGGAGGCGGTAGCAGAGGAGGGAGGGAGGGAGGGAGGGAAGGTGGGAGGGAGAGAGAGAGAGAGAGGGTGGGAGGGAGGGAGAGAGAGAGAGAGAAGAGAAGGGTGAGGGAGGAGAGAGAGTGAGGGAGGAGGGAAGGGGAGGGAGAGAGGGAGGGAGGGAGGTGAGAATAAGGCGAGAAAGAGGTGTGAAACAAGAAGGTAAGGAAATCAAGAGTAAAAGGTGTGTGTGTGTGTGTGTGTGTGTGTGTGTGTGTGTGTGTGTGTGTGTGTGTGTGTGTGTGTGTGTGTGTGTGTGTGTGTGTGTTTCCTCCTCTGCCATAGTGGGTGGCTGTTAAAAGGAGCAATTGACTGTCAAAGCTGGAGTCATTCTCTCCATTTGATCCACATCTCTACCCTACTCTATGCTTCTTTACCTTCCTCTCCCTTCCTCTTCCTCCACTAACCCCCCCTCCTCCCTCCTCTCTCCCCAGGTATGACTTTGTGGAAGTGGAGGACCAATCGGAGACCAGCACCATAAGCTGGGGGCGGTGGTGTGGGCAGAAGGCTCCGACCAGCCTCAACTCCAGGACCAACAGGCTGCGCGTCACCCTGAAGTCGGACGACTACTTTGTGGCCAAGCCTGGCTTCAGGGTGTACTACACGCCCCTGGTGAGGGAACCGCGCACACGCACCATGTGACACCACGGGACCACACACAGCACACTTCGTGTGTGTGTGTGTGTGTGTGTGTGTGTGTGTGTGTGTGTGTGTGTGTGTGTGTGTGTGTGTGTGTGTGTGTGTGTGTGTGTGTGTGTGTGGTACGCAGGTGTATTGATACGATGGTGTACACACACAGTAAAGCACTGGATGCGATGTCGTCCCCGCCTGAGTAGTCTACGTGTAAATGTTTACTCCAACAGAAGTGTGTGCACGTGTGTGTGTGTGTGTGTGTGTGTGTGTGTGTGTGTGTGTGCATGAGAGAGAGAGCGAGAGAGTGAAAGAGATAGAGAGAGAGTGAAAGAGATAGAGAGAGAGTGAAAGAGATAGCGAGAGGACTTGTGAGCGGCGAAGGCGGTTGGGAAGTCAGGTGACCAGCCATCGTGCATTGCACCGAAAAGTCCTCAGAAAGAAAGTTGATGACTGGGTACAAAACAACAACAACAAAGCGAAAAACTAAGACAAATGCACAGTTGTCTATGTGGTGTTTATGTGGTGCACAATAAATCACTTCAGTTGGCTAGAAAACAGGACAGGAGGAAACTCGTAAGACAAAAAAGTTATGGATGGTAAGAGGAGATACTCCAGGCGGGAGAGACGGGGCTCCGGGCGACGGAGGGAAACGCTGTGTGAGAGCTGTGAGCTGTGAGCTGTGAGCTGTGTGTGTTTCGCTCCCAGAGTTCCACCATCGCTCTGCTGCGTATCCTCTCAACTTGTTGTGTTGTGTATTGGTGCGTGTGTGTGTGTGTGTGTGTGTGTGTGTGTGTGTGTGTGTGTGTGTGTGTGTGTGTGTGTGTGTGTGTGTGTGTGGTGCGGTGTGGGCAATTGTGTGTGTGTCCGTGCCTGATGCGTGTCGTGTGTGTGTCTGTGTGTGTGTGTGTGCACGTGTGTGTGTGTGTGTGTGTGTGTGTGTGTGTGTGTGTGTGCATGAGAGAGAGAGCGAGAGAGTGAAAGAGATAGAGAGAGAGTGAAAGAGATAGAGAGAGAGTGAAAGAGATAGCGAGAGGACTTGTGAGCGGCGAAGGCGGTTGGGAAGTCAGGTGACCAGCCATCGTGCATTGCACCGAAAAGTCCTCAGAAAGAAAGTTGATGACTGGGTACAAAACAACAACAACAAAGCGAAAACTAAGACAAATGCACAGTTGTCTATGTGGTGTTTATGTGGTGCACAATAAATCACTTCAGTTGGCTAGAAAACAGGACAGGAGGAAAACTCGTAAGACAAAAAAGTTATGGATGGTAAGAGGGGGAGATACTCCAGGCAGGAGAGACGGGGCTCCGGGCGACGGAGGGAAACGCTGTGTGAGAGCTGTGAGCTGTGAGCTGTGAGTTTGTGTGTGTTTCGCTCTCGGAGTTCCACCATCGCTCGCGTGCAAAGGGATGAGCGGGGGTGGTGGCAGGTAGAGGGACCACCGCCCACCACCATGAGGAGGAAGGAGGAGGAGGAGGAGGAGGGTGCCCGCCGTCTCGTTAGCTTTGCTAAGATGAAGAAGTAGCCTGCCTTGTTCTTTGCTCACATGCCCAGACCTGACAATAGAGGGCAGATGGGTGGGAGGACAGGCTAAGGGAGGGAGGAAGGGAGGGAGGGAGGGAGGGAGGGAGGGAGGGGGAGATTTAAAAGAAGTTAAAAGGCTGTCAAAGTAGGGCGACGCGGAGGTTAGCGTTGTCATGCTGTCAGTGGAGAGGAGAGGGAGAGTAAGGCAGCTGTTGAAGATGATGATGTTCATACCCACTTTATAGTCGTGGAGCAACGAGAAGAGTACACACATGGATGAGCAGAAGAGGGCGTGTTTGTGTGCGTGTGTGTGCACGTGTGCGTGTGCACGTGTGCGTGTGGTTAGTGCAGATCAAGGACATAGGAAGCCTAGAGAGAGCGATAGATTGAATAATGGCCGCTCAACGCTCAGATACTGAGGAGTCAATACATGGAGAGAGACAGAGACAGAGTAAGAGAGAG
This sequence comes from Coryphaenoides rupestris, assembly GCA_002895965.2. NCBI lineage: Eukaryota > Metazoa > Chordata > Actinopteri > Gadiformes > Macrouridae > Coryphaenoides > Coryphaenoides rupestris. Next base: position 12,652 of record PIJE02000328.1, read on the forward strand.
AGGGGGGTAGAGAGAGAGAGAGAGAGAGAGAGAGAGAGAGAGAGAGAGAGAGAGAGAGAGAGAGAGAAGAGAGAGAGAGAGAGAGAGAGAGAGATAGAGATAGAGAGAGAGAGAGAGAGACAGGGATACATGGTTGGGATGAATAAAGTCAGGTACAGCGAGGTGCGAGGTGTGAGTGGTGGGAGACATGGAGATATTCAGTGGGTCTGCTCCACTAGCAGAGCTTGGCATCACACTGCCGGGGTCCTACTCCCACTGGGGATGGGAGTTTGCATTGCACTATGCATTTATTCATGTATATTTACAAAAAAAGAAAAGAAAAGACCTACAGCTTGCTTTCAGCCAGAGCTCTGGACAGCTCATTGAACAAACAGAAACTCATTTTAGGATTTTCTGCTTCTCATTTTCACTCCCTTTCTCGTTTCACATCGCTCTCTCTGTCTCTTCCCTACCTTCCCTCTCATGTGTTCCGACGAATGCAACGTCTCATGTGCTTCGGACCTGTTCAGGACTTGGGCAAAGAGAGAGAGAGAGCCTTGAGAGACAGAGAGAGAGACAGAGCAAGAGAGAGAGAGAGAGAGAGACTGTCAAACTGCATACAGGTAGTACCACCATTAGCAAGATGTGTGCCTCTCCGAATTATTCTTCTCATGGTATCTCTTCGTACTACTTTACACACACACACACACACACACACGCACACACGCACGCACACACAAACTTTCCCCTCTGCTGGACTGCAGCGATGTGTCTGGCTTAATTTAGCCTGTCTCATTTGTTCTCTCCAGAGTTGCCGAGCCGATAGAAGAGGACAGACGTGTAGAAAGAGAGAGAGAGAGAGAGAGAGAGAGAGAGAGAGAGAGAGAGAGAGAGAGAGAGAGAGAGAGAGAGAGAGAGAGAGAGAGAGAGAGAGGTGGAGCGAGAGAGAGAGAAGGTTGGACAGGCAGACACAGAGAAGAGATAAGGGAAGTTGATTTTAAAAAAGGGGGAGTAGGAGAAGAAAACCACAGGTGTTGTCAACAATGGTATCAGCCTCCAGATGCTGATGACTAAAACACAGAGAGAGAGAGAGAGAGAGAGAGAGAGAGAGAGAGAGAGAGAGAGAGGGGGAGAGAGAGGCTATTAGTGAGATGTATTAAAGTGTTGAAGGCAGAGTAGATCAAGGAGCCAAGAAGGAAAGGCAAAATAAAAACAAAATGATTAAAAAAAAAAATACAAAAATCCATTTCCATCACACGTCATTCGGTCTTTAAGACACCACACTATCTTAACAAGCAACCTGTCTTTGGATCACATAATAATGAAGGCACCTGATTCGCACATGCACATACACACACACACACACACACACACGTGCGCGCGTACTCACACAGGTGCGCGCGCACACACACACGTAGCATAGTTTTGGATCTCTTAAGCATTGGACTTACAAAGACTCGTTTGATTATCCTATTAGGAAACATGGCTATTCTATTAATGGCTATGCTGTTTCTCAGAGAGCTGTTGTTGTTGTTGTTGTTGTTGTTGTTGTAATCCTCGACTACTCAGAGTGTTCTCTTCTGCAATTATTTACGCTATAGAGTGTCCTTTTGTACATTCTGTATATTTGTTTTACTGATGTTGACTTGAGTGGGTGGACCGTATGGCTAGGATTCCCTGGGCAGGCTTCCCTGGGTGTTTCCCCTCCCCCTCGATGTGTGAGGAAACATAATCCAGGACTGGCTCACTTCCTGGAACAACACATTGCCAGGTATTTTTCCCAGAATCCCGCTGTGAGCGGATCAAAGAGAGACGGTGTTCTCTGGAAGGAGTGAGAGTGTGCCTGAAGACGGTCCCATGAAATACCATCGTCATGCCACGTCACGTCATCCCACCCAAGGAAGCGCTCACCTGTGTCTGCCTGTCTGTCTGTGTGTGTCTGTGTGTCTGTGTGTCTGTGTGTGGTGTGTGTTCTGTGTGTGTGTGTGTGCGTGCGCGAGTGTGCGCGAGTGTGTATGTACAAAGAGCGTGCACCAAAGTTATTTGGTTGGCAGTAAATATGCGGAGCACTTTGGTGATATGTTGTGTATAAGTCTGTGACCTTGTTGAGGTGTGGAGGTGTGCTGTCGAAGTTGTGATCGTCGATCACAACTTCTAATCGCATCTTGGAAATGGTGATAGTTTGGAAGAAGAAGAAGAACAGTAGGGGTACAGACTGTACATGTCAGTACTGTCCCACTGCTCTCTGGTGGGACAGTACCGCTGCAGGACAGTGTTGGAGGTGGACGGTGCGTGGATCTGTGTGTACGCAGCCTACCTACTGGATCTGTCCTCTGCTCTCCAGCACCACAGATGTGTTGGGGATGTGGAGATGTGACCATACAAGGCAGGAGCGGCAAGAGGCTGTAAACACACACACACATGAATGAGTAGTTAAGCTCCCTTCCTCCCTCCACCCCCTCACCCTCCCCCCCTCCCTCTTCCTCTACCACCCTCTCCCTTTTTTTCTCTCACTTACAGGAACCTTTCTGACCTCATTCTCAACTGGCCTGTGTGTGTGTGTGTGTGTGTGTGTGTGTGTGTGTGTGTGTGTGTGTGTGTGTGTGTGTGTGTGTGTGTACACAAGATGTTGTGACTTGTAACTGTAAACTATATTGAATACAAATTGAAATGTGTGCGCGCACATGCACACACACACACACACACACACACAACACACACAACACACACACACACACACACACAATGTTGTAATATTGTCTTTGAAGTGGAGGCCACAAGTACTGCTTTGTGCTGAGTGATGATATTTCAGACTTTTAGTTAGTGTATGAGTGTGTGCACGTAGATGTGTGTGTGGGTGGGTATGTATGATATTTTTTGGAGTCTTCATTGCCTCACCTCAACATGCCTTGACCAGAACATGCACACACTCACACTCGCATCACAAACTGCACCGCTACAGTCCATATCCTACTCACACACACACACACACACTCGCATACATACACTAGATTTTCAAACACATACGTACACACACACATACCGGTACACATGCACACAGGCGCGCACACAGACAGGCACACGCACACACACATAGGCATGCTGCGACCAGCTTCCCGTCCTCACCTGAAATTGGAAATTCTTTGGGGGATTTCGCCGTTGTTAAGAGTCCACGGGGCAGGCACTCACCTGTAGGCTACACACACACACACACACACACACACACACATCAAAGTCTTATGAACACACCTTTGTGAGTTATCAGTTGAATCACTGCAATTCCCACAGAATAAGCCTCCACAATGAACCCCAGAAAACACACTGTGACAATATTGAAGAAATCTTTCTGTGTGGGTTAATGACCCGTGGCACCCGTGGTTCAATTCTAAAATAAATGTTGAACAAAACTATAACATTCCATAAATAATACTATTATTTAGTAGTTTGCTTTGGGTTTTTTCACTTTATTGCTGTTCTTCATTTTGACTTGTCTGTCCCCCGAACAGTACGACACGCCTCCGCCAGAATCCAAAACCAACTGGGAGGCCGTGACCCTGCCAATGGCGGTGAGTCACACACACACACACACAGCTAGTTCTTCGTAGTTCATAGTAATCATTGCCGGGTGAGCAACCATTCTTCAGTTCAGTTGTGGTATCCGTGAGAGTTTAGTTATTAAGGCCCCGCTGCCCACGCACGCACACTGATCCTGGATGTTTGACATTCACCCCTCCGAGCTGAGATCCAGCTAGGAGGGTAATGGGTGTGAGCTGCATCCCTTCATTACCCTTCCCCCCAAAAGAGTCATTTGCCTTCAGTCTTGTGTAGCACAGATACTGGGGGATGTTACCTCATGATTGGCTTTCAGCACCTAGCACACCCTCCTCCCCTCAACACACATTCATCTGTACACTTTATCAGTAATTATGATAACATCTGGTGCTCTTGAGAAGCACACAGTCACATACACAATTGTGTGTGTGTGGATCATACGTTACCGCAACGTACGTAATCATAATAATGTGTGTGTGTGCCGAGCTGTGTGCCGGTGGTTTTCTGCATGGGTGGGTGGTCATGGTGAATGTGTGTGACGGGCCGTGGATTCTGTGTAGAGATAGTAAAGCACATGACTCCACGCTTTCTCTGCCTCACACTCAAATACAAACTGTGCACATGTTTGCACATGCATTATAAGAAAAGATAAGAAAGATAAATACTTGGTCTAAAATTCTAAACATTTGCTGTAGCTGAGTATTGATTACTCACATAAGATCAGTATTATAAAAGATTAGGTTTCGTTTTATCATTAATGAAGCTATTGACTTCGTGATGAAGGCCAAATTATTTTACAGCTGACGATCGTGGAACTCTGATCCTGTGCCGCCCTCGATATACAGTATGTACCGAATATGAGGCAGTAAGTTAAACACCTTCCTCTCATCAAAACTCTGAAGACGTTAATCCGTTTATCCACACGTTTATTGACTTGAGGGTGAAACAGACAGAAAGTATAATCAAAAGCTATGTTTTAACTATGCCTTGTAAACACATTACGTACATACTTTTATCCTGAATAAAATGACCCATGTTTAACTCTGACATGTTGATGTGAACCCCTAGTGACCCCTATGAACCCCTGGTGACCAAACATAGCATAGATAGGTGAGTTACATAAAGTTCACAAAACAACATCTTTTTCACCAAATAGTGAATTACAATTGTAAATTAGAACAAAAGAAGGCATAATATACCGACGACGCTACAAATAGCATAAGACGTGTACAGAGGTTTGCTGATTCGAAGAGGTGACCTGAAAATAGCCATTCACCTTGCCATGCGTATCCTTTACTTCCTGGTTAAACTCACACAGGAGGTCAAAGGTGACTTCCTGTTACCAACTTCCTGTTCTCTTAAAGTAACCACTACCTGTTACAGAACATATTGAATGTGCCTACATATCGAATGTTAATAAAATGCTAAACTAAACAACAGGAGGGGTCGTTTCCAAGAGTAAGTCTTGCGACCCCCGCCGAGATAACCCCTAACTCTGAGGTAAAGCCTTGAGTCGTCCTGAGCTGAAGCATTCACAGCTCGCCTCTAAAGATCACACCAACGTTCATCCCCACCTCCATTAAGTTTCTGCCATTATGCGTATGGATAACCTTTCCCCCTCTGCGCTACCCCCCGGTTTTGTTTGCCCCTGAAAGCCGTGATCTCTGAATAGAAGCCTCCCGTGTCTTACTGAACTAAATAACAATGAACAAGGTATGTGTGTGTGTGTGTGGATGTGGGTCGTTATAGCGCAGTAGAGCACGACTCGATCACGGCGGAGCTCTTACATATATGAGGCAGTAAGTTAAACACCTTCCTCTCATCAAAACTCTGAAGACGTTACGTTTATCCACAGGTTTATTGACTTGAGGGTGAAACAGACAGAAAGTATAATCAAAAGCTATGTTTTAACTATGCCTTGTAAACACATTACGTACATACTTTTATCCTGAATAAAATGACCCATGTTTAACTCTGACATGTTGATGTGAACCCCTATGAACCCCTGGTGACCAAACATAGCATAGATAGGTGAGTTACATAAAGTTCACTAAAACAACATCTTTTTCACCAAATAGTGAATTACAATTGTAAATTAGAACAAAAGAAGGCATAATATACCGACGACGCTACAAATAGCATAAGACGTGTACAGAGGTTTGCTGATTCGAAGAGGTGACCTGAAAATAGCCATTCACCTTGCCATGCGTATCCTTTACTTCCTGGTTAAACTCACACAGGAGGTCAAAGGTGACTTCCTGTTACCAACTTCCTGATCTCTTAAAGTAACCACTACCTGTTACAGAACATATTGAATGTGCCTACATATCGAATGTTAATAAAATGCTAAACTAAACAACAGTAGGGGTCGTTTCCAAGAGTAAGTCTTGCGACCCCCGCCGAGATAACCCCTAACTCTGAGGTAAAGCCTTGAGTCGTCCTGAGCTGAAGCATTCACAGCTCGCCTCTAAAGATCACACCAACGTTCATCCCCACCTCCATTAAGTTTCTGCCATTATGCGTATGGATAACCTTTCCCCCTCTGCGCTACCCCCCGGTTTTGTTTGCCCCTGAAAGCCGTGATCTCTGAATAGAAGCCTCCCGTGTCTTACTGAACTAAATAACAATGAACAAGCGTGTGTGTGTGTGTGTGTGGATGTGGGTCGTTATAGCGCAGTAGAGCACGACTCGATCACGGCGGAGCTCTTACATCTTGGGTTGGAAAAAAGGAGAAACATTAGTTCATACTATTGGCTGTGGGGGGGCTAATTTGTCACAGCTCTTAATTTTTTATAGATTTTTACAGAATGTTTATTGGCAGGCGGTTAAGCAGCAGGCAGGCAGGCAAGCAGGTCGGTAATTACATAAGCAGGCAGGCATCGCGTAGATGGTGAGTTGGTAAGCAGGAAACAGGTGATGTCCAGGCTAAAGAAAAAAAAGACGTTTAAATCCAAAGAAATCAAAATCGTTTGGACTTCCAACTTGTATGAACTGTTACTATTGGGTTTTCCAAGTAAGAAAGCTGCAAGATGTTGTTAAATTATTAAGTCTTGAAGTGTAAAGAGTGAAGCCATGTCTCCCTGTGTCCAACAGACAAGGCTCATGCTTCAAAGCCCCTTTATGGTTTCCTAGAGCCTTTCAAAATAGTCAAAGTCAAGTCAAGTGTTTTATTGTCATGTATGTTCTTCATAACACAGGGCCATTCTGAACAGTGAAATTCTTGTGACATGGCAGGCAACAGTACCCAAAAAGAGTAGTCAAAAAGATACAATCTAAAATAGCAAGAGAGATTTTTAGATATAAATCAGCTATGGACTTCCTACAGTCTTCTCAAAATTGTTTTATAGTCTTTCGATATGAACATAAAATGAAGTGCCGGTATTCAATATAAATACAAATCAAATATAGCTCTAGCAAGTAGACGGATAATCGTAAAAATGTCAGCAGTGAGGACGAGGAAGCTAGATTTCCCTCAGACATGTTGGCGTACTGCACATCGCGATAGCCGAATGTAGAAACAGGAAACAGGAAGTCCATGATGTTGATTGTACGGCCATGACGCCGATGAGTGAGGCGTCCCGGTGTGCTTGCAGCTGGACAGCGCGGTGGGCCAGAGGACCGTTACGCTGGACCCCTTCTCCATCGAGGACCTGGACCGCACCATCGCCGTGTTCGAGACGGTGGAGCAGCTCCTCCAGAACCTGAACCCGGACACGTGGAGACAGGACCTGGACACCATCTACACCCAGACACACCTGCACTACCATTCCAAGGCCTACCACCTGGCGAGCAGACACAGCAAAGGTACCGTCGATACA
>PIJE02000328.1:25000-32500 GCA_002895965.2 Coryphaenoides rupestris
CTCCCGCTCTCTCTCTCTCCTATTCTCATAACATGCTGCAAGCTATTCTGATGACTACACACACATACCCGATACTTCCAAGCGAACACACACACACACACACGCCCTCCCCCCCCCGCCAAATAGAATCCACGACATCATAATGGGCATGTATAATACATGTCACGTGTCATTTGTTTCAACAAGTTTCATTGTTAGCATGGGCAGCCCCAGAGGGAATCAAACCCGTAACCCTGGCCATGCTCCCCCGCTGATAAAACTACCCAGGATACAGACCTTTAGGCACCAGGCAGAATAGTCTCAATTAGTCTTCTACTCTTCAACTAGTTCCCGTCTTGTTGCTTTTTTGTCACTGGATTGTTTTTTTACCGTAGATTCGTAAATCCCACGAATCATTTATTTTGTGTTTCTTAAGAACAATAATCTTCATCAATGCTGTTTTTTTTCTTAAGATTGAACTCACAAAAACAGTTTGCTTGTTATGCTTAATCTTAATACACATTGAGATGTTATGCCTTGATATGAATAGATAATGTCTATTTTAAAGCTTTAATTGCTTCTATTGCTTCATCTCATTGTAAGGCATTGCTACTCACTGATTGAAAATGTGCTTGATATTATTAGTATATTATTATTATTACTATGTATTATTATATAGAAAAAGGAATTGTCTAGGCTACAACACACTATGCAAACTTACCACATGGCCCAAAAGCAAGACTACTACTACTTAAGTTCCTAAGAGTGGAGTGAAGTAACTTCTCAAAGCCAGTGTCCTCATAGCGCCTTTCTCTGAGCACTCCAAGGGTCTTCTTTCACTTGTTTCCTCGATGAGAAGAAAGCGCATGCGGCTGCCTGGATGAGGAAAAACACCTGGCTAGGGCGGTGGTTAGCTGTGATTATGATGCCTCATGATAAGTGGTAAATGGATTGCATTTATATTGCCACTTTTATCAAAAGCACTTTACAGTAATTGCCTTCACATTCACCCCACCGATAGCGGTGTTAACCATGCCAGGTAACAACCAACATTCAGGAGCAGTTAGGGTTTAGGTGGAGTCTCATAATGTGCACCTGACACTTGCTAGGCGCGATCCCGGGACAGACCAGCGACCTTCCTGTTGCCAGACAACCGCTCTTACCTCCTGAGCTACTGCTGCCCCCTCATCCTTCCATCTTGCCTTCATGTCTCATCCATCGTCTGCAATCTGTCCGGTGTGCGCGTCCTCCAGTGGACCTGGACCGTCTCTATGACGACGTGAAGCGCTACAGCTGCACCCCAAGAACTTCACGGTGACCTGCGCGAGGAGCTCCGTGCCACCAAACGCCGTCTTCTTCCCCGCTGCCTGCTGGTCAAGCGCTGCGGCGGGAACTGCGCCTGCGGCACCCAGGACTGGAACAATGGGTGCACCTGCCAGGCAGCCAAGACCTTCCGTCAAGCTGCACGAGGTGAGGGGGGGGCCCACACACACACATCATCACACACACACACATACACACATGCACACACTCACTCACAAACACAAACTTGCACTCACACGCTCGCACACACATACACACACACACTACACACACACATGTACACACACACACACACACACACATCACAAGCACACACACACACACACACACACAACACACACACACACACACAATACACACACACATAACACACACACATGTCACACGACACACACACACACACACAAACACACACACACACACACAACACACACACACACACACACACACACACACACATACACACACAACACACAACACACACACTGCACACACACACAAACACACATGCACACAACACACACACACACAGCACACACACACACACCACACACACACAGCACACACACACACAAACAGAGCACACACACACACACACACACACACACACACTCTAAACACACAGATACAGATACACAGAACACACATGGTATATACTGGTATTGTATAAAATAATAACAGTGACACGATATGCAATCGATCGCGTCTTCAATACTGCCATGGCAAACGCCCCAACATACACACATGCTTTCTAAAGTGTTGAAATGCCAGCAATGTACACCACTGGATCTTATTCCTGCCCCATGTGTCCCTGTGTGTGTGTGTATGTGCACACGCCAGTGATTGATGACACCACGTGGGGAAGAAATCAAATAGCTGTATCGGTATCAGCCTATAGTTGCTGGTGATAGGAACCTGCCAGGAAATGTCACATGTATGCATTAACATCATACTTAGCGTAGTCTGATGTCAGACAGAACTGTCAACTCCTTACACCCCATCTCCATCTTGAAGTCTGACATCACCTCCACTCTAACGATTTCCATGGGGGACGGGGATTAGATTTTCCCCCGACCAATCACGAGAGACCAAACATACTTGCCCACAGGCGCTGATTGGCTAATTGTTAGTCAAGCCTGCGGCCCTCATGGATAATCTCTGTTGCTAACGGCTGTTTCATGTTCACCGATATCAGACCAGAATCAGTCCACTTGGGGGATTCAGTGGGTGGATTCAAAGGTCAGGACCCGGGCAATTCTTAGTGGCACAGGATGGTGAGTAACAACAACACACACACAGACCACACACACACACACACAACACACACACACACACAAGACACAGATTCCTTCCAGCGGAAGGAACGAGAACATAAGAAAGAATGGCGGAGATAAAAATTAAACGTAAGGGCGGGTAAGATATGGAAAGGAAAACATCTGAAGAGAGGAGATGTGCCTGGAGGGAGGAGAGGGAGGTGGGAGGATCTAACAGAGAGGAGGACCAGAGAGAGAGGAGGAGAGAGAGAGGAAGGAGCAGGAATGGGAGACTGAGGGAGAAGAGAGGCAGTGGGCTTCGACCGAGCGAGGGAAAAGTTAGGGCAAAGTCAGATTGGCTGAGCACACGCTGATCGACAATGGAGCAACGATGCACGACTTACCTCTCTCCTTAAGGTGTTATAAGATACCTTTAAGATACCCTGTTATAAGATAAGATAAGAGATGAGATAGAACTTATTAATCCCGAGGGAAATTCTTGAATCCGCAGGCATGAGCGTGATTAGCCATTTACAGCATGTTTCAAAATTGTGAACTAAACATAGTGGTGAATTCACAAGTCACAGAGAGGAGATTTGAATGCACCGAAAAAAGATTCATTGCGACATCCACATGGGTGATTGTCCACCTAGATTTATGCTGACTAGATCAGTTTACCATTTGGTACAGTGCAGTCCGCTGGGTAGGCTGTGGTCTCAGCATTGCATCTAGGTGGACACTCCCACTCGTGATGTCACAATGGAATTTTTTTCGGCGCATTCAAATCTCCTCAATCAGCATTGAGGAGACCGTCCCCAACGCTCTCTCCTTCGGTTTCTGTTCCATTTGTTCCTCCTGCCCTGCACTGTCCTCTATCCGTACCCATGCATGCAGTCACCCGTTGCCCACGTCCTCGCCGTCTTGGTGCTGGTCTTGGTTCCCGGACCATCGCTTCTTGAGGGAGGGAGAGAGAGAGGAGAGCCTGGCTGGACGTGTTGTTCTGCTGCTGTGCTGCTGTCTTCCCCCAGCAGTTCAACACAATACAGTGTTGAGAAATCACACCCAAAACTGGGGTTGGAGGACAACATTCTCAATGCTACTTTTCTGCGCTGGTGTTGTGGATCAGGGGGGTAAGGGCAGGGGAGGAGGGGGGAGGAGGCAAGATGTCGTGTGCATCCTAAATGGGAAATATTGTGTGGATGCTATATAATGTATGAGTGCGTGACAGAGAGTGAGAGAGACAGAGAGAGAGAGAGGGGCGGTGGAGTGTGGGGGTGAGAGAGAGGGAGATCAGAGGGCGGGATGGACAGGCGAGAGTTTCAGATGAGGCAGATGAAGAGAGAGAGAGAGAGAGAGAGAGAGAGAGAGAGAGAGAGAGAAAGAAAGAGAGAGAGGGGGCATGGTGTAATTGGCTTAAAATTCGAGCAGCACTACAGAGAAATAACCTGAATTCCCCTAATAACACACATGGTACGTGCCCACACACACACACACACACACACACACACACACACACACACCACACACACACACACACACACACACACACACACACACACACACACACCACACACACACACACACACACACACACACACACACCACACACACACACACACACACACACACACACACACACACACACACACACAAACACACACACACACACACACTCAGTGAGAGTGAGAGAGAGAGAGAGAGAGAGAGAGAGAGAGAGAGAGAGAGAGGGGGTGGAGAGGCATCCGCAGCAAACCCCCCCCACGCCCCCACCGGTACCTCAAACAGCCGTAGCAGCAGCAGCAACAGCCGGTAAGGGTTAAACGGCCTCTTACCCGCCTGACCAAACCCACTGGGAAACATCGTTATTCACGTCGGTGTTTCGCTTCTACAAGGCACCGCCATAAATCACCGGGCGGTTGGCTGGCGTTTGGCGAATGATTACAGCGCGTCCGTTGTGCTACAATTAGTTTGTTTTTGTCGTGGCGTTGGTAGTTTTTGGTGTGTTTGTCTCAAACCACCTTGAAAGTCGCCCTCACGGAGGACTGTTGGGATTATTTGCTCGTTATGACGAAGGGTCCATTTTGATTTATTTCATTGCCTTTTCAGCATGGCCGCCGTGGCTCTGTATGGAATCATTAGAATGAGTCAATAGCCCCACTCAGGTGTCCTGCCCGGTCTCCTTGTGTTACGCAGTGAAAGAGTAGATGTTTTCTAAGATATTTATGGATTCTGCTGCCTCACAGGCCTCCGTCAAGGTATTGTGGATGAAGAGCGCTTGCCTATTGGAAGACGGTCGGGTAATCCTAACGGTATCTGACGCGTTCATCTTTAAAATATACACGTTGCTGTGTATAACATGGTAGAGTCCTTGCATGACCCAGGCAGAAGAGCCAAAACACTCGAGGCTGCTACCTCAGGGTGTGTTGAGCTGTGCGTAAAAAGCAAGACATAAATAAAGTCCTTGGTAGTAACCATGGATACTGACGTTTTTTGCGCCCGTCCGCAGTTCTGTAAATTCTTCACATTATCGCCGTAATAACATATTTCCATCAATCCCAGTGTCACCGCTGCTTTTATCCTCTCCCGTGGCTGGACTCGGATTACAGACGTGTGTCATTTTTTACTTGCTGTGCTGTTTACTGCCCTACAATAACCCAGTGCTGGTCTGCCATCTGAATCATTCTCTCTCTCTCTCTCTCTCTCTCTCTCTCTCTCTCGGCCTATATCCCCAGTGCATACTTTTTAGCTTTGAACCTGAAAACCACTTGTTGGTGCTGCCAATACAGATTATTATCTCTCTGGGTAAAGGCCTACATACAATATATTACGCTTTTATTTCCTCATATCTCTTCCATATATTTTTCCCTCCAACTCCCGTGTCGGCCTATCCTGCGCTATTGTGTCTGTCACTGCAGTGCAGCGTTGGTTGCTCATCCAGGGCGGTTCTGAAGGCTTTGATATTGGCAACAGGATAGGTTCACACGCATACATGCCCCACACACACACACACACACACACACCACACACACACACACACACACACACCACCACCACAGGGAGGAGGCGATGAGGTTTCACACACACAAGGGTAATCAGCTTCCATGTAAAAGTGTGCAGAGCAGCACGGGGTGAGGGAGAAGGCAGGGTCCGTTGAAGCTGATGACAGACAGGCTGATGGGGAAGGAAGGAGTTGGAGAGGGAGAGTGCACGGCGTGGTGTAGTGTGGTGTGGAGACAGAGAGTGGAGTGGAGAGAGCTTGGGATACAGATATGCAGCGCCAGGAGACGGTGGTGATGATCATGCTGACCTTTGACCTTAAATCTCTACATCTGTGCGCATGAGGTGTATAGTGGGAAAAATAGCTGCAGTTTGTTGCCGATGCTCTCTGTGTCTCCGGGGCGCTGCTCAGCGTACATGCACAATCCACACTGCAAATTCGACGACGTTCCCCCTTTAAGACGGTGGTGCTGGTGGTGGTGGTAGTGTTGGAGGAGATGGTGGTGGTGGTGGTGGTGTTGGAGGAGATGGTGGCGGTGGTGGTGGTGTTGGAGGAGATGGTGGTGGTGGTGGTGGTGCTGGAGGAGATGGTGGCGATGGTGGCGGTGGTGGTGGTGTTGGAGGAGATGGTGGTGGTGGTGGTGTTGGAGGAGATGGTGGTGGTGGTGGTGTTGGAGGAGATGATGATGGTGGTGGTGTTGGAGGAGATGGTGGTGGTGGTGGTGGTGTTGGAGGAGACGGTGGTGGTGGTGATGGTGTTGGCGGAGACGGTGGTGGTGGTGATGGTGTTGGAGGAGGAGATGGTGGTGGTGGTGGTGGTGTTGGAGGAGATGGTGGTTGGTGGTGGTGTTGGAGGAGATGGTGGTGTGGTGTGGGTGTTGGAGGAGACGGTGGTGGTGGTGGTGATGGTGTTGGAGGAGTGGTGGTGGTGGTGGTGTTGGAGGAGATGGTGGTGGTGGTGGTGGTGTTGGAGGAGATGGTGGTGATGGTAGTGTTGGAGGAGATGGTGGTGGTGTTGGAGGAGATGGTGGTGGTGGTAGTGTTGAAGGAGATGGTGGTGGTGGTAGTGTTGGTGGTGTTGGAGGCTTGTGTAGGCCGTTACAGGTGAGAATCTTGTGGACAGACCTGATACAGCGGCCAGGAGAAGGTTGTTGTTTCAGGCGAGGTGTGGCCATTTTGGCACGCGACCAACCACTCAGCTATTCTATATAATGTATATACTGAGCATAGACTGTTGTTGCCAGTCGAAAAAAACCTTATATCCAAATTAAGTCATGAATCACCCGTTTATTAGCGTCCCTGAGAACAGTTCCCGTCACCTGAGCCAGCGACATGTCGAGCTCAGGGGCATACACTTAATTTAGTGAAAATTAAGTTTGTGAGAATGTACCTTTAGGGAGAAGCTGGCTTTGCTAGCTCTGACAGTGACAATATATTTTTTGGATCAAGGACAGGCCGCTGGTCACAGCAGTGGTTAGACGCTGACTTATTATTTACTGGCCAGGAGGTGACTTGGAGCCCTTGAAGTATCACGCAATAACCTGTTAAATAGTATGCTGCTCATATGGGCCTATCATTCTTATGCTAGTCACCTTTCACACACACACACACACACACACACAGACACTTTGGACATATTCAAGCCAATGGCATGCTGAAGATCAGATTGGTTTAATTTGTTCCAATTTGTTTCTCATGTGCATGACTTGCATCTAGCTTGGAGTGAGACAGAGGGGCACGCAAGGCTAATAGAAGGAGTTTCATAATTGCTAGGTAGTGGAAAGTTGGAAGATCATATAAGCAATAAGCAGGAATTAAACTTAGTATCAAGTATATTCACCCTGAGTGTTATGCAAACCCAGCTTTTGTGTTGCCGTTAAGTTAGGGAGTGAGTGTCAAACAGAGATGTTCTGTGAGACACGCTCTCCATTCATGTTCGCCATGAGAG
>PIJE02000328.1:37500-42103 GCA_002895965.2 Coryphaenoides rupestris
TAACCATCTCCTGTCTCTCTTCTCTGTTGTTGATATCAGACCTTGAATATATTGCTGAACGTGTCCCTATAAGAGTCAGGCACACCCTCTGAGTCTCTCTGAGGATGCTTGGCAAATGCTGCCTCTGTCTTCACGCTCCACGAAGCCAAATGCTTTGCTGTCAAAAAGTGTCAAGGAATCATTTTTCAACAACAACTGATCTGCCAACAAAGTCCAAGTCTTTTCAAGTGAACAGTATAACTCACGCATCATAACAATTTTGTTGTGTAACTGCAGCTGCGTGGCTATTTCCTGCGCTGGTGGTTGCCGTGGCAGCACTTCCTCTGTCACATCACGTACGTGTTATCTTTAGACTGCAGGGACGGGGGCCTTGCCAGACAGTCCAGACTCCAGCCAGTCAAACAGCCAGTCACCATTCCACGCGGCCGTCCAACCAGCCTGACCGACACACAGATCACATATCCCATCCACCGACTACTGCTGACACTAGCCAATCAGCAGTCAACCAGGAAGTCAGCCAGCCAACCGTCAGCGTTGTCATCCTGGAGGCCTCCTAGAACAGACAGGGATTCAAAAAGCGGATTAAATGAATGCGCCCCTCACTTCTAACACTACTTCTGTGCCTTAAAGGGGGAATGCCAAGCTAATTATGAGATAAACAATAAGGAAAAAAAAACAGAAACAGAGGTTAGAAAAATAAAGATGAGAAAGACAATAAAAAGAGTCAGTCGTCTGTTCCTCTTATCACGCGTCTGGCAGGCAACCATCCAATCAGGGGAGATACCTCGCACGGTCACCAGGCTGTGTCTCAGACAGAGCTGTACACACATGTGTCATCAAAGATGCCTTCAGCCCTGACCACATACACGCTTCATACACACACAACCCATTTTAGAGCGTGTTTCGTGAAATATTGAGTCGCGTCTTTGACATTTCGCTCGCCGATGTGTGTGTGTGTGTGTGTGTGTTCTGTTTGTTTGTTGAGTCCCTCTGGCCCCCCATCTCAGGGTGTTGTTCATCGTTCTTTCACAGTGTTTTCATTTCTCTCTCTCTCTCTCTCTCTCTCTCTCTCTCTCTCTTCTCACTGTCCCCGTGGTGTTTCCTCCTCATCACATGGCCACCGCGGTGTCGCCATGGAAACCAGGAAGTGAAACCAGGAAGGATTAAAAAGGCGAGTAAGCATGTGATGAGTAGAGAGTCAAATCCTGTTCCCTCCATCCATGATGAGTATGTTCTCTAAACACTCTAGCTCTACTTCTGTAAACTTTTGGGACATGACGTGTGTGTGTGTGTGTGTGTTGTCATTGCGTGTAATAGAGGCCTTGAAATGATCATTTCAATTATTTTTTGTATTTTTATTGAATTTGCTACAGCTTCAGGATTGCAGGGTTGACTTCAGATTGCCAATAAAAGCCAGATGCATCTGAAGTGATGTCTGAGACTTTCCACTCGAAAGGCACACTGTGCAACATAGGGAGGGGCCAGACAGACAGGCAGGCAGACAGACTGGGAGACAGACAACCCAGGCAGACAGGCAGGCAGACAGACTGGGAGACAGACAACCCAGGCAGACAGGCAGACAGACAGACTGGGAGACAGACAACCCAGGCAGACAGGCAGACAGACAGACTGGGAGACAGACAACCCAGGCAGACAGGCAGGCAGACAGACTGGGAGACAGACAACCCAGGCAGACAGGCAGACAGACAGACTGGGAGACAGACAACCCAGGCAGACAGGCAGGCAGACAGACTGGGAGACAGACAACCCAGGCAGACAGGCAGACAGACAGACTGGGAGACAGACAACCCAGGCAGACAGGCAGACAGACAGTCTGCCAGAGAGACAAACAACCCAGACCTGACAAAGGGACGCATGGCAGAAGAACGGAAACAGAGAAAGTTACATACAGAAAAATATAGAATAGGAAAAAGTATCAGAAGGGGAAGACACACACACACACACACACACACACACACACACTCAAGCACACACACACATACACACAAACACACACACTGAAGAAGGTGAAGGAAGGTTCACTTAATAAAATAAATGAAATAAAACAAAAACATCCCAGCAATTTCAAATGGTCAGATTTCCATAACAGCCTCGAAAGGTTGTTGTAAGAACCTCAAGAGCCAATATGGCCGCCTAACACATCAGTAATGTACTGTTACTGCAACGCAGCGTCAGCCCAACGCCTGCTGTTCAGCCAGCGCTCGTTAGCGCCAGTGAGTGTCAGAGACGGGAAGGGGAGGAGCCATGGAGGCATCGGGCACGCCGGGCGTCACGGTGACCCCGGGGAACGACTCGTCACTCTCGTCTCCACCTGTCTACTGCAGAGGAGCACGCACCAGGGGATTTATAGCACCTCACTGGTAGAGAGAGATGTGGAGGGGGGGAGTGAGAGGGGGGAGACAGTGAGAGAGAAGTGGGAGAGAGAGAAAGAGAAGAGGGGGAGAGAGGGAAGTAGGAGAGGGAGATAAAGAGATAAGGGGGAGAGAGAGAGAGAGAGAGAAGGGGAGGAGAAAGGGAAATAGAACAAAGGGGGACAGAGTGGGAGAGAGAGAAAGAGAAGGCAGGAGAGAGAGAGAAGGGGGAAGAGAGGGGGGAGAGAGGGAGAGAGAGTGAAGGGGAAAGAGAGCAAGAAGGAGGGAGAGAGAGAAAGAGAAGACAGGGAGCGAGAGAAAGGGGAGAGAGAGAAAGAGATGGAGGAGGGAGAGAGATAGGGACAAGGGGGAGAGCGAGAGAGAGAGGAGGGGACAGAGAAAGGGGGGAGTGAGGGAGAGGGAGCGAAGGGGAACAGAGAGAGAAAGGGGAGAGAGACAGAAAGAAAGACAAGGGGGGGAGAGAGAGAGAAGGAGGGAGAGAGGGAGACAGGGGAGACAGAGAAAGAGAAGGGGGACAGAGAGAGATAGAAGGAGGGAGAGAAGGAGGGAGAGAGAAGGGAGAGAGAGCAAGAGAATCCATAATGACAGATAACATGGTGAAATATAACAGGATCCCAACGCAAAATTAACATTTCAGTTTGTGAACGAGGGGGGGGGGGGGAGACCACGGCGGGGGCAGAGGGACACACACACACACCTCCATGTCGATCTCGCCCGGCATCCCCTCCTCAGCGCCTCGTCTCGTCTCCTGTTGGCATTTCCATCTCTTTCAGGCTACATTATAGAGGAGCTTTCATTTAGGTATGAATATTAGATACTGCTGGTGAATAATAGAGCATGACCGACCGTATGTGAGGATTCCGCAGACATCAGGATGAAATGGACATTTGCACGGGCGGCCCCACATTTAAAATAGTAGAATAATAAAAGAAAAAGAGACACATTCTCAGAACTCAAATGTTCCATTAAATAAATTATTATTTTAAAGTGCATCTCAAGATCTACAGTGTCTCCTTGTCTTTTGTGCGCATGGGAATGTGGGAGTGTGTGCGTGTGTACGTGTGCATGTGTGTGTAGGTGTGTGTACTTGTGTGTATGTGTGTGTACACGTGTGTGTGTGTGTGTGTGTGTGTACGTGTGTGTGTGTGTGTGTGTTTGTGCTTGACAGGCTTGCTCAAAACGTAGTTTGCCTGACAGACGATCTTACGGTAGAATTGCAACTTTCTGTAAACAGATCTCGTCCACGCGGTACGTTTTAATGTGCAGCTCCGTTATTTGATTGCGAGGATGGTAACAGCTCTCGGCGCGGTTCACTTCAGGACATCTGGGTGTGAAATGATTATATAAATTCATATATGCATGGCGCCCAACAGCACCAAACAAAACAGCGATACAGCAAAAAAGAAGAAGAAGGAGGTGCTTGGAAAGTTCTGTGTTCTGGAATAATTTGGCTGTGTAACAGTTGAGTGTCGAGGGTTGAGCAGACGGTGGGCACACAGACAGCAGCAGGCCAATCAAGAGATACCTCTCACAATGATTCACTTCTCGGCGCGTGTGTGTGTGTGTGTGTGCGTGTGTGTGTGTGTGTGTGTGCGTGTGTGTGTGTGTGTGTGTGTGTGTGTGTCGTGCAGACTTTTCAATTATGTGAATCACTCAGCGCGGTCTTAAAGAGCTTACCTAGAGTGACACATGCGCACACACACAGACACACACACAGACACACACATACACACACACACACACACACACAGACACAGACACACACACATGTACACACACACACACACACACGTACACACACAGAAACACTGAACAAAATGAAAAGTGTGGCGCTAAAGGAATACAACTCATGTCACTCTTAAATGGGATTAAGGGCTCTGCCTCTGAAGTGGAATCTTGTAATCGCATTCTTCTCTCGCCCCCCCCCCCCCCCCCCCCACCCCACAGCCCCTCGTCAATACACCAGCGCCCCCCCCTTCCTCCCTCCCCACCTGTCGTCTGGCCTCCGACGACTCTTCTGCATGCACACACAAACTCTTCACCTTCACAGCGTGGTGTCCTCGCCTCCCCCCACTCCCCACAGAGGTCCCCACCTTCATCCTGCTACTCATGCTCCTGTTCCTCCTCCTCCTCACCCCCCATGTCTCAGTGAGGTACGTCTGACCCCCACCCCCCCTCCTGCCCCCCTCACCTACCTCCCATATCTTTTC
>PIJE02000328.1:49894-56070 GCA_002895965.2 Coryphaenoides rupestris
GCACTCTCATTGCAACCCATACGGTCTGTGTCCGTGTGTGTGTGTGTGTGTGTGTGTGTGTGTGTGTGTGTGTGTGCGTGTGTGTGTGTGTGTGTGTGTGTGTTATGTGTGTGTGTCTTGTCATGATGGCCACTGTGTCCCCGTGAGTCAGCCCATGCTGGGAGCTCTCCTGCTCTCTCTCTCACAGTCTGACCACCGTATGCCTCACTACTTCCACGCCGTGCTGGTGTGTCTACCGTCCTGATCTTCTGTTCTACTCTGTGACCAGGAGTCAGACTGCACACTCTGTCCGCCCACTCTGAGCTCTCCCAGTAATCCATTTCCTGGACTTCTTCTCAGCGGCCCAACTCGACTGCAGTTTTGGCTGCCTTTGGTTCTCTGTTATTTGTTCTGCTAATTTGTTGGGGGAACTTGGCTTGGTGATGATGGGGGAGAGGCAACGGGTGAGAGGAATGGGGTGAGACCATGGGGGCAGGGCAAGGTGTAAGACCATGGGGGAGAGGCAAGGGGTGGGATGATGGGCGAGAGGCAAAGGGTGAGACCATGGGGGAGAGGCGAGGGGTGAGATCATTAAGGGGAGAGGCAATGGGTGAGGGAAGCTAAAGGAGGGTTTCCCTGAACAACCTCTTTGATGTACGGATTCTCCATCTTGTTAATAGTCTGTAGTCTGTAGTCTGTAGTCTATAGTCAGAAATGGAAAGGCCCTCAGCATTGACTCTGACTGTGACTTCTGAGGTTCTGACTGCCACTTTGGAGCAATTCATCTCATTTTATGTATTTATGCATTTATTTATGGCTTTTATTTTTTATTTAGCGTGTGTGTGTTGCAAAGTGTGTCCCGGCGGCCCCTCAGAAGATCAGTTGATGATCCTGATGAAAGCCAGAGACACCGCTGGCATCCCCAGACATACAACACACACCACTTGTGTGTGTGTCTACGTGCACACTGACCGCCCTCTCACGTGCACGGGGATGTTATTTAGTTGATTTGGTGTTTATATGGCGAGCTATCTGATGTCGGGTGATTTCTAAGGCTTGCAGTGAACAAAGAAACACTCAGGAGTACGTGTCTGGATTCCCGGTCTCTGAAACAGTACGTGTCTGGATTCCCGGTCTCTGAAATAGCGATGCCTTGATGCACGTTTCAACTTTAAACTTTTCACTCAACTTTTAACATTCATTTTATAACCACCAGTGTCATTTTAGCGGTGTTTTAACAATGTTCTTTATCGTGTCACCCTACCTTATGAAACTTCTTTTTTTAAAGCCACTTTAAAGCCACTTTTTGAAAATGGTAAGTAATCTGTTGTATGACATAATGTATTGCATACGACAGTTTGTTAAATGACTTTGCATACCCCAGATGAACCGTATCATACCGCATTAAGAGTGCAGCGCACAGAATCTGCATCCTTTTAGCTTTTAGACTTGAAAATGATTTATCTTCATTTCACACACACACACACACACACACACACGAGTAATTTCAGGCAGTACAGACATTAGAAATATAAATTGCAGTTATGGGTTCTTAAGTATATCTGTGTGTGTGTGTGTGTGTGTGTGTGAGGGTGATCCATGGTTTGTCTAAAGTGTGCAGACAGGTCCGTGGTTGTAAATCCGCCCGGCTGTAACCATGGTGATTTGCAGGCCGGGGAGGAGCCGTAAAGCTGCAGCCGGGGCCGCCCTGCCGCCCTCGCTGTGGCCGGATTTAGTGGTCAGCGTGTGGATGTGTTAGTTTGTAGGTGAGCGTGTCTTAGTGTGTGTGTGCGTGTGTGTGAGTGTGTTTGCTCAAGGGCATCCCTCCATCGGGGGGAGACAATCGCAGAGTGTGATGATCGGCCCCCACCTCGGTCCGAGCGGTCGTTAGTATGAGGCGCTTCATTGGTTGTGACGGCGGGAAGGGGGGAGGGGCTTAAATTTGGCCGAGCCAGTTTTCTTTCTGTCAGGGTTTAATCTCCAGAACATTCTTCCAAATTAGACGGAGCGGTCAAGTCAGTATCTCTCCCTCACTCGCCCTCGCCCTCTCTCCCCGTCTCATATGAAGCTCATTTACTTTTTTGAAAGTATTGTAGCGAGCAGCACCACAGAGGCAGCAAATGGAATGAACGCCACAACTCGGACGACGGGAGTACTATTTATGTTGCCCTGCGGCCGACGCACCGCGCAACCCCCCCCCCAGGTACGACGTTTATTCCAACAGTAACGCAACATGAACATAAATGATAAACACACATAAGCAACAGCTAAACACACACAAAACAGACTACAAATAACACTACGATTACAACACGTCAACATTGTTTCGTAACACCAAACCCTAACTTAACACAAAGCTTTTCACATCCTCGTGAGCCCCTGCGCCTTACGCATAATCAGTGCGGCTCAGCCAACCCCTGGCCACGACAGAATTTTCTCCTTGGAGAATTTCTTTTTCTTCCCAGATACGTTTTTTGTCCACTTGACACAATTAATCACCTGTCTCTTGGTTCAACGGCGTTGCAGCTGTTGGTGCCCCCCCGCTCGGGTCAGGAGGGTGAAGACCGGTCGTGTCTCGCGGAGACGAGAGCCGCCATTATCTGACAAGTAGCGCGTGTTCCTCTTGCTGCGACGCCACGGAGGTGAGCCGGGCTTCTGTCCTCCACGTTGGCATTGATCTCCTGCCAGGGGGCTTCCACGCCTCACCCTTCTCAAAAGGTCCCGTTGTCCCGCTCTGCATATTTTTTACATTAACATTTACATTTGCTTTTTGGCAGACGCTTTTTATCCACAGCGACTTACAAAGAGTATACATGTGTTGAAGGAGAGACAGCAATATATCACTGTGGTACATAAAGATAAGAATAGAGCAGGTTTCAAGCATTCATAGTTACGAGGTTTCATAATAGCTGGGATAAGAGCAGAAGTGCCATTCTGAGTGCATTACCAACATCTCAACAAGAACATACAATATGCCAAACAATTCTAAGTACTGTTAATAATGCCAAGACGTACAAACACACAAGTCAGTGCTAGGGTTCACAGAGGGAAGGCAGGGGGGGGGTTATGTAGAGTCCAGGTGAACTCTGAACAGGTGGGTCTTGAGTCTCTTGTTAAGGAGGGGGGTTATGTAGAGTCCAGGTGAACTCTGAACAGGTGGGTCTTGAGTCTCTTGTGGAAGCTGGTGAGCGACTCGGCCGTCCTGACGTCAGCCGGGAGCTCATTCCACCACTGAGGAGCCAGAACAGAGAAGAGCTGGGACTTGGCAGAGCGATGTTTGCTCTGTTCTGTAGGAATACTGAACACACATAGGATGGCCAGAGTAGTCTCAGACCGATATGAATTCCTTCGACACTTGACTCTTGAATGAGAATTCATTTTTAATTAAACTAAATGTTGTGCATTATAAATGTATTAATACCAACCAGTGGCAGCCTGAGGACTGTTGGCCCGTCCGTTGGAGGGGGGGGGGGATTTTTTTTTCTGCACACTTCTAACCTCGATTCACATGGATTTGATACGGAGAGCTTTCCCTCAAACTGCTTTCAATGCATGTCAATGGATTAAGGGCTCTGGGCAGGAACGGTATATTAATCATATTATTTGGATGAATGGCGGTGCCTCACGAGCGGCCGTGGAAGTCCATCCACCTCCATCTCCGAGCGATGGAGGAGAGAGACCTGGTACTGATCTGCTGCCTCAGACCAAAAACACACGAAGATGAATTAATCAAAAGAGAATTACTGGTTTTTATCCGGCACCCGTCACGTGAGCGGCAGACTGCTGCGCTCAAGAATGGATATCCACTCGGGCTGGGTTGACAGTGCTGGGTGGGGACCACGCGGGGCCCTTGGGAGCATGTGTAGTGCTCCTGGCAGGTTCTGCCTTCATACTGTGAATGAAGCCGCCATCTGGGATGTCTAGAGCATGGAAGGCAGCTCATCCTGTCAACGCAGGGCTCCGTTCTCGGGAGGGGTCGTCAAGAATGAAGTTTCTAACCCCCCCGTCCGTCACCCCTCAGTACCCCCACCCCCGCCTCCAAAACCCTGTTAGGTTCGTGTTTCCAGGACAGACTGAGGAGTTCTCTTTATGTTTCAGACCATTGCTGGAGCCGACCGGAGAGAGGAGCGTGGCCAGGTGTCCCAGACGTCTCCATGGACGGTAATCTCTCTCTGGGCAGAGAGCAGCACCTTCTGCACCGTCTAGAACATGCCTGCTCCATGGTCCTTCATCAAGCCTTCTTCATTTTCAACGTTAAAAAACCCACAATTGGACTCCAAAATCAAAGGCACACTTTATCCACCCAAATGTCGTTTTTGGAATTGGTTCTTCCCTGTAAAACGGCTCCAACATATTAGTCATGATGATCGAAAATGATGGTGAGGATGATGCCCGCCCCACCAAACACACACACACACACGCACACACTTTAAGCATGTCAACAGTGTTGTGTTGTGGAGGAGGAGGGGAGGCCAGCCCCACAGCGGAGGCATCTAACAGGATCCATACAATAATCCCCTCGGTCTGCAGGGAGATCAGGGATTAGAAGATCAAGAGAGAGAAAACACTAGAGAGGGAGAGAGGGGGGGAGAGAGAGGGGGGAGGGAGAGGGAGGGAGAGAGAGGGGGGAGAGGGGGGAGAGGGGGGAGAGGTCTGGGATCAGTGGGAAAGTAGAGAGGGCGATAATAAGAAATTGGAAAGAGCAAGCAAAGAGGCACCAGAGAGCGGGTCATGAGGAAGAGAAGTGAGGAAGAGCAGGATGGGGGAATGGAACAGACAACAGAAAAACCACAGAGAGAGCAAAGGAGACAAGGCGAGGAGAGAAGAAAGGGAACAGAATGAGGAAGGTGCCGCTCCCTTTCTCTCTCTCTCTCATGTTTTATTTCTTTGTCCTTCTGCCAGTGGCCCCATGGCCCCTCGGTCAGCCTCACTGATTCTCTCCAGGAACCCGGACATCAATCCTGTGGCACACACACATACACACACACACACACACACACACACACACACACATCACACACATACACACACACACACACTGACAGCGACCATATCGCCAAGATTCACAAACCGGTGATGGAGAGGCATTGCTCTACTGCACATGTTACAACTTTAACGCACATACTCTCTCGCTCTCTCCCCATCGCTCTCTCTCCTAAACAAGGCCGCATATCTATATCAATATGCTATCGCTATCTATTATATATAGGTACATATAACAGGCGGGGGCGGAGCCACATGGAAGCACGCGTGACCTTGTGTCACCTTCATGTGTATTCATTACCCCTCCGCGTAGCACAGAGCCTTTTGTGTTTCTGATCTAGCGGCCGTCTCCTCTGCCCATCACTCATCCGCTGTGCAGCGCGGCGGACATGTTTATCATGCTTAATGTCCTCCAGGCTAACGCGTCTTTTGAGGCTCGCATTCTAACGCGTCAGCATTATAATCGCTCTCCTCCGTCTCCTGCTCTCGCTCTCGCTCTCTCTCTCTCTCTCTCTCTCTCTCTCGCTCTCTCTCTCTCTTCGTAGGGAGGCAGGTCGTGTTTTGTGAGTAAACGAGTAAAACGCTATTTCTCCATTACACCCATCTCTCTCTCTGTCTCTCTCTGTATCTATCTCTCTGTATCTGTCTCTCTGTCTCTCCCTCCGCTTGTCTCTATCTGTCTCTCTCTCTCTCTCTGTCTCTGTCTCTCTCTCTGTCTCTGTCTCTCTCTCTGTCTCTCTCTCTGTCTCTCTCTGTCTCTCTCTCTCTCTCTCTCTCTGTCTCTCTCTGTCTCTCTCTCTCTCTCTCTCTGTCTCTCTCTCTGTCTCTCTCTCTCTCTCTGTCTCTCTCTCTCTCTCTCTCTGTCTCTGTCTCTCTCTCTGTCTCTGTCTCTCTCTCTGTCTCTCCCTCAGACTATCCCTCTGTATCTCTCTCTCTCTCTGTCTCTCTCTCTCTGTCTCTGCCTCTCTCTCTGTCTCTGACTCTCTTTCATATAAAATATAAAAAAGCATACTTTTTTATCTCTCTTCTGTCTTCTCCACCTCCGTCTACATCTTCCATTATTATTATGATTATTAATGAACTGAACGAATTATGACAACACAACAACAACAACAACAAATGGTCAATATTCATGTTGATGTGTACAGTGACTGCTTGACCTCTCTCCTCCACCCTTCCTCCACCCTTCCCCCACCCTTCCATCCATTCCCCCC
>PIJE02000328.1:56080-63580 GCA_002895965.2 Coryphaenoides rupestris
TCTCTCTCTCTCTCTCTGTCTCTGTCTCTCTCTCTGTCTCTGTCTCTCTCTCTGTCTCTCCCTCAGACTATCCCTCTGTATCTCTCTCTCTCTCTGTCTCTCTCTCTCTGTCTCTGCCTCTCTCTCTGTCTCTGACTCTCTTTCATATAAAATATAAAAAAGCATACTTTTTTATCTCTCTTCTGTCTTCTCCACCTCCGTCTACATCTTCCATTATTATTATGATTATTAATGAACTGAACGAATTATGACAACACAACAACAACAACAACAAATGGTCAATATTCATGTTGATGTGTACAGTGACTGCTTGACCTCTCTCCTCCACCCTTCCTCCACCCTTCCCCCACCCTTCCTCCACCCTCCCTCCACCCTTCCTCCACCCTTTCTTCACCCTTCCTCCACCCTTCCCCACCCTCCTCCACCCTTCCCCACCCTTCCTCCACCCTTTCCACCCTCCCTCCACCCTTCCCGCACCCTCCCTCCACTCCCTCCACCCTTCCCCCACGCTTCCTCCACCCTTCATACACACTTCATACACACTTCATACACCCTTTGCACGCATGCATGCACACGCAGAGACAGACACACACACACACACATGCACACACACACACGCATGCACACACACATGCACACGCATGCACACACGCATGCACACACACACACACACGCATGCACACACACACACACATGCACACACACACACACAACGCACACAACAACACGCACACCACACACACACACAGCACACGCACACACACAAACACACACACACACGCACAAGCAGGCACAAACGCAGACATGCATTCACAGACACACAGACACACACACACACGCACGCACAAGCAAGCAAGCAATGAATGACAAAAGAGAGACAGCCACTGACGGCGCCGGCGAGAGGAAGTTGAAAGTTAAAATTAACACCCACGATGCAACACTGCAACGCTGACTCAGCACTTGTCGAGCCGGCAGAGCTATAAGCCCACCGAGAGCTTTAGGGGCGGAGGAACACGAGCGGTTGTCTTGATTCAGTGTCCGGGTGAGAGGCTCTGTGTGTCAGGGCGCTGTGTATGTGTGTGTGTGTATGTGTGTGTGTGTATGTGTGTGTGTGTGTATGTGTGTGTGTGTATGTGTTCACACCGCTGGGTTTAAGAGCTGGCTCGGTCAGCGGAAGCCTCACACACACACTCCTTATGTTGAGAGACATGTTGCCCCTAATACACACACAGACTCATGAGCTAATGCTACGCTACATTGGTAAGCCAGAGCCGCCACGGGCACTCTCATTGCAACCCATACGGTCTGTGTCCGTGTGTGTCTGTTTGTGTGTGTGTGTCCGTGTGTGTGTGTGTGTTATGTGTGTGTGTGTCTTGTCATGATGGCCACTGTGTCCCCGTGAGTCAGCCCATGCTGGGAGCTCTCCTGCTCTCTCTCTCTTGCAGTCTGACCACCGTATGCCTCACTACTTCCACGCCGTGCTGGTGTGTCTACCGTCCTGATCTTCTGTTCTACTCTGTGACCAGGAGTCAGACTGCACACTCTGTCCGCCCACTCTGAGCTCTCCCAGTAAATCCATTGACGCGTGTCAGAAGAATTTTGAGGGACGCGTACGTTCGCATACAAAGTCTTCCTGGACTCCTTCTCAGCGGCCCAACTCGACTGCAGTTTTGGCTGCCTTTGGTTCTCTGTTATCTGTTCTGCTAATTTGTTGGGGGAACTTGGCTTGGTGACGAATGGGGGAGAGGCAACGGGGTGGAGAGGAATGGGGTGAGCCAGGTGGCAGGGGCAAGGTCGTAAGACCATGGGGAGAGGGCAAGGGGTGGGTGATGGGCGAGAGGCAAAGGGGTGAGACCATGGGGGAGAGGCGAGGGGGTTGAGATCAATTAAGGGGAAGAGGCAATGGGTGAGGGAAGCCTTAAAGGAAGGGTTTCCCTGAACCAACCTCTTCGATGGTACGGATTTCCATCTTGTTAATAGTTTTGGGTTTAGTCTTATTAGTCTGAGTCTGTAGTCTTATAGTCAAGAAATGGGAAAGGCCCTCAGGCATGACTCTGGACCTGTGACTGCTGAGGTTCCTGACTGCCACTTTTGGAGCAATTCATCTCATTTTATGTATTTATGCATTTATTAATGGCTTTTATTTTTTATTAGGTGCGTGTGTGTGTTGCCAAGTGTGTCCCGGCGGCCCCTCAGAAGATCAGTTGATGATCCTGATGAAAGCCAGAGACACCGGCTGGCATCCCAGACATACAACCACACACCACTTGTGTTGTCTACGTGCACACTGACCGCCCTCTCACGTGCACGGGGATGTTATTTGGTTGATTTGGTGTTTATTTGGCGAGCTATCTGATGTCGGGTGATTTCTTGCAGTGGCTTGCAATGAACAAAGAAACACTCAGGAGTACGTGTCTGGATTCCCGGTCTCTGAAATAGCGATGCCTTGATGCACGTTTCAACTTTAAACTTTTCACTCAACTTTTAACATTCATTTTATAACCACCAGTGTCATTTTAGCGGTTGTTTTAACAATGTTCTTTATCGTGGCACCCTACCTTATGAAACTTCTTTTTTAAAGCCACTTTAAAGCCACTTTTTGAAAATGGTAAGTAATCTGTTGTATGACATAATGTATTGCATACGACAGTTTGTTAAATGACTTTGCATACCCCAGATGAACCGTATCATACCGCATTACGAGCGCAGCGCACAGAATCTGCATCCTTTTAGCTTTTAGACTTGAAATGATTTATCTTCATTTCACCACACACACACACACACACACACACACACGAGTAATTTCAGGGCAGTACAGACATTAGAAATATAAATTGCAGTTATGGGTCTTAAGTATATCTGTGTGTGTGTGTGTGTGTGTGTGTGTGAGGGTGATCCATGGTTTGTCTAAAGTGTGCAGACAGGGCCGTGGTTGTAAATCCGCCCCGGCTGTAACCATGTGATTTGCAGGCGGGGAGGAGCCGTAAAGCTGCAGCCGGGGCCGCCCTGCCGCCCTCGCTGTGGCCGGATTTAGTGGTCAGCGTGTGGATGTGTTAGTTTGTAGGTGAGCGTGTCTTAGTGTGTGTGTGTGTGTGTGTGTGTGTGTGAGTGTGTTTGCTCAAGGGCATCCCTCCATCGGGGGGAGACAATCGCAGAGTGTGATGATCGGCCCCCCCCCTCGGTCCGAGCGGTCGTTAGTATGAGGCGCTTCATTGTTTGTGACGGCGGGAAGGGGGGAGGGGCTTAAATTTGGCCGAGCCAGTTTTTCTTCTGTCAGGGTTTAATCTCCAGAACATTCTTCCAAATTAGACGGAGTGGTCAAGTCAGTATCTCTCCCTCACTCGCCCTCGCCCTCTCTCCCTGTCTCATATGAAGCTACTTTTTTTGAAGAGTATTTTGGCGAGCAGCACCACAGAGGCAGCGAATGGAATGAATCGCCACAACTCGGACGACGGGAGTAGTATTTATGTTGCCCTGTGGCCGACGCAACGAACGACCCCCCCGGCCACAACCGCACTCACTCCAAATGAAACACGCCGGACAACACACTTTGCCCAGACGGTAACGCAACATGAACATAAATGATAAAACACACATAAGCAACAGCTAAACACACACAAAACAGACTACAAATAACACTACGATTACAACACGTCAACATTAACACCAAACCTAACTTAACACAAAGCTTTG
This sequence comes from Coryphaenoides rupestris, assembly GCA_002895965.2. Lineage (NCBI taxonomy): Eukaryota > Metazoa > Chordata > Actinopteri > Gadiformes > Macrouridae > Coryphaenoides > Coryphaenoides rupestris. Next base: position 59,774 of record PIJE02000328.1, read on the forward strand.
CACATCCTCGTGAGCCCCTGCGCCTTACGCATAATCAGTGCGGCTCAGCCAACCCCTGGCCACGACAGAATTTTCTCCTTGGAGAATTTCTTTTCTTCCCAGATACGTTTTTTGTCCACTTGACACAATTAATCACCTGTCTCTTGGTTCAACGGCGTTGCAGCTGTTGGTGCCCCCCCGCTCGGGTCAGGAGGGTGAAGACCGGTCGTGTCTCGCGGAGACGAGAGCCGCCATTATCTGACAAGTAGCGCGTGTTCCTCTTGCTGCGACGCCACGGAGGTGAGCCGGGCTTCTGTCCTCCACGTTGGCATTGATCTCCTGCCAGGGGGCTTCCACGCCTCACCCTTCTCAAAAGGTCCCGTTGTCCCGCTCTGTCCTTACATTTACATTTTACATTTAGACGCTTTTATCCACAGCGACTTACAAAGAGTACATGTGTTGAAGGAGACAGCAATATATCACTGTGGTACATAAAGATAAGAATAGAGCAGGTTTCAAGCATTCATAGTGGCCTGCATAAGTTTATCCCAGTAATAGCTGGGCTAGGAGCAGAAGTGTCATTCTGAGTGCATTACCAACATCTCAACAAGAACATACAATATGCTAAACAATTCTAAGTACTGTTAATAATGCCAAGACGTACAAACACGCAGGTCAGTGCTCGGGTTCGCAGAGGGAAGGCAGGTGGGGGGGGGGGGGGGGGTTATGTAGGGTCCAGGTGAACTCTGAACAGGTGGGTCTTGAGTCTCTTGTTAAGGAGGGGGGTTATGTAGAGTCCAGGTGAACTCTGAACAGGTGGGTCTTGAGTCTCTTGTTAAGGAGGGGGGTTATGTAGAGTCCCAGGTGAACTCCTGAACAGGTGGGTCTTGAGTCTCTTGTGGAAGCTGGTGAGCGACTCGGCCGTCCTGACGTCAGCCGGGAGCTCATTCCAGCCACTGAGGAGCCAGAACAGAGAAGAGCTGGGACATTGGCCAGAGCGATGTTTGCTCTGTTCTGTAGGAATACTGAACACCACATAGGATGGCCAGAGTAGTCTCAGACCGATATGAATTCCTTCGACACTTGACTCTTGAATGAGAATTCATTTTTTAATTAAACTAAATGTTGTGCATTATAAATGTATTATACCAACCAGTGGCAGCCTGAGGACTGTTGGCCCGTCCGTTGGAGGGGGGGGGGTGGGATTTTTTTTTCTGCACACTTCTAACCTCGATTCACATGGATTTGATACGGAGAGCTTTCCCTCAAAACTGCTTTCAATGCATGTCAATGGATTAAGGGCTCTGGGCAGGAACGGTATATTAATCATATTATTTGGATGAATGGCGATGCCTCACGAGCGGCCGTGGAAGTCCATCCACCTCCATCTCCGAGCGATGGAGGAGAGAGACCTGGTACTGATCTGCTGCCTCAGACCAAAAACACACGAAGATGAATTAATCAAAAGAGAATTACTGGTTTTTATCCGGCACCCGTCACGTGAGCGGCAGACTGCTGCGCTCAAGAATGATTTCCTAAACCCCCCCCCCCCCCCCCCCCCCCCAAAACCCTGTTAGGTTCGTGTTTCCAGGACAGACTGAGGAGTTCTCTTTATGTTTCAGACCATTGCTGGAGCCGACCGGAGAGAGGAGAGTGGCCAGGTGTCCCAGACGTCTCCATGGACAGTAATCTCTCTCTGGGCAGAGAGCAGCACCTTCTGCACCGTCTAGAACATGCCTGCTCCATGGTCCTTCATCAAGCCTTCTTCATTTTCAACGTTAAAAAACCCACAATTGGACTCCAAAATCAAAGGCACACTTTATCCACCCAAATGTCGTTTTTGGAATTGGTTCTTCCCTGTAAAACGGCTCCAACATATTAGTCATGATGATCGAAAATGATGGTGAGGATGATGCCCGCCCCACCAAACACACACACACACACACGCACACACTTTAAGCATGTCAACAGTGTTGTGTTGTGGAAGGAGGAGGGGAGGCCCAGCCCCACAGCGGAGGCATCTAACAGGATCCATACAATAATCCCCTCGGTCTGCAGGGAGATCAGGGATTAGAAGATCAAGAGAGAGAAAACACTAGAGAGGGAGAGAGGGGGGGAGAGAGAGGGGGGAGGGAGAGGGAGGGAGAGAGAGGGGGGAGAGGGGGAGAGGGGGGTGGGGGTCTGGGATCAGTGGGAAAGTAGAGAGGGCGATAATAAGAAATTGGAAAGAGCAAGCAAAGAGGCACCAGAGAGCGGGTCATGAGGAAGAGAAGTGAGGAAGAGCAGGATGGGGGAATGGAACAGACAACAGAAAAACCACAGAGAGAGCAAAGGAGACAAGGCGAGGAGAGAAGAAAGGGAACAGAATGAGGAAGGTGCCGCTCCCTTTCTCTCTCTCTCTCATGTTTTATTTCTTTGTCCTTCTGCCAGTGGCCCCATGGCCCCTCGGTCAGCCTCACTGATTCTCTCCAGGAACCCGGACATCAATCCTGTGGCACACACACATACACACACAAACACACACACACACACACACACACACACATACTCACACACACATACACACACACACACACTGCAGCGACCATGAATCGCCGCAAGATTCACAAACCGGTGATGGAGAGGCATTGCTCTACTGCACATGTTACAACTTTAACGCACATACTGTATGTATATCTGGGCACGGGAACACACACACACACACACACACACACACACACACACACACACACACACACCACACACACACACACACACACACACACACACACACACACACACACACACACACACACACTGCAATCCGCAATGTCTCTCTCAATCCACAATGTTTTTCTCTCTCTCTCTCTCTCTCTCTCTCTCTCACACACACACACACACGGTTTTCTCCCCATTCCCCTCCTCCTCCTTCATGGGCCGTTTTAATTGACATCCACGCGTCTGGGGAGCACCAACACAGCCCGCTAAATGGAACATCTCCAACCATTAGCCAGTTAAAAGGCTTTCTCACACACACACACACACACGCACACACACACACACGTATGTAGCACACACACGCACCCGTCTCTAGAGATCCGTCTGCAGGCCGTCTGACAGACAGTTAGCGCACGCCGCCGGGATGCCATGACGACCGCATCGACTGCTGTGATTGGTCGGTTTGATTAGATCTTTGTCCACAGTGCGGCTTTTTGCTCGGGGATCTTAAAGGGACGGGGAACAGCGGTTGGACTAAAGGAATTTTCGGTTCCCAACAGTATAAGACGACGAAGGAACAGCTAATTAACAGTTAATGAACTGCACCAACAACAGTCGTATAATCTGCAAATGTGATCTTTATTTTGGGGCCGTATGTGGTTATTGGGGAGGGAAGCTCAAAATAGCAGAGTGTTGTACATGCTGCTATTAGAGATCACACCGGCAACATTGGAGTCATGTGCATTTGCCCATTCAGGATACGAGCTACTGCTGGAGTGGATGCATAGCTAAATGTGTCAGGGGCCACAGCAGGGGCCACAGCAGGGGCCACCCAGGGGCCACCCAGCGGCCACAGCAGGGGCTACAGCCGGGGGCACAGCAGGGGCCACCCAGGAGCCTCAGCAGGGGCCAGAGCAGGCGCCACGCAGGGGCCACCCAGGGGTCGCAGCAGGGGCCACAGCGGGGGCCACCCCACTTTGTGGACGCAGCATCAGGACTCACGAGAGGCTGACTGAATGAACAGGCTAGGGCTCACGTCATCCACTCCTCTCCCACTGCTCTCCCCCAGTTTCCCCTCCTCCCTCCCTCCCTCCCTCCCTGCCTCCCTCTCCCCTCCCGCCTCCCTGCCTA